>CM069455.1:3520786-3649684 GCA_035610835.1 Ophiura sarsii
GACCAGCTCAAATTACCGGGCTAACAAATCGAAGGGAAGGGAAGAAGAGAGGAAGAGAAAAAGGGAAAGGAAATGGAAAAGGGGAAGGAAAGAGAAAGTTAGAAAGAAGAGGGGAGAAAGAGAGAAGGAAAAGGGAAAGGAAAGGAAAATAATGGGGGTAGAGGAGATAAAAAGGTAGGAAAGGGAAAAGGAAAGAGAAAAACGAAGGGTAGGAAGGAAAGAGAGGAAGGAAAAGAATAGTGTAGATAGTTGATGAGGAAGGGAAAGTGGTTTACTCTAAACCGGCCCGGAAAAAAACAAGCTATTGCAAACAGATAGTGCCAGTCAATTTCGTTCGAGAATGCCAGAATCTCAACCGACAGTGACAATCTCAACCGACAGGATTCCAATATTTGGGGGTGGGGGATTGGGGAAATGTGGGGGGCAATGGGGGCCAATGTTGTACTACCATTTATATTAAGGACGCACCATGTGATATCCAGGGAGGGCATGGAAGTTTTGGTCGGGCAGAATTTAACTTATTTTGGCCGCCGAATGCGGCGACATTTTTTGGTTTTCCTTAAGTTTTACTTGAGGCAGATTTCTTTTTTTTTACTCATTTAGTGGGTCAAGTGTTTTCTTTTCGCCTGAATAGTGGGTCAATTTATTTTTATTTGGATATCAAATGGTGCGTCTCTTAAAATTATTGCTATCAACATTAGCACTTGTAATATAGGCCTACAGATTGGTGAACAACCTTTCCTATTCATTCATAATGTCTGATTGCTTATATGCAAAGAATCGTCAGGTAGTTTGAGTTTTGTGATATACTTTTTGAGACCACAATACATTCAACCATGCATACATAAACCACTTACATACTCACACACCATATAGACAAAGAATTGAATGATCACTGCGTTCCCGCGATACAAAACTTCCTCATAAAAGGGAAAGGGAGGGAATATATATATATAATATATTATACTATCCTGACATTGGCACCCTCCACAATGGGCACCGTCGGTTCTGGGAATAATTACTTATTGGAATTACATGTTCAAATAAGTGAAAAGTTGGAAATTTGGTTGATGCAATTATGTGGTGAGTGGTGCTGATAATTCGAAATGATCTATTCGTGACATTGTACACCATGGACAGCGAATTATAACATGTATAAGGTTAAAGGTTTTATATTATATTAATTATCTCTCTCAGTGCCCCTCTAATACTTTTCACGCGGCAGGCGGCTGCAGACGACATTCCAAAAGTTTTCAAAATGTTTCAAATGTGTCAAACTTGTTAAATTTGATAACCATATTTGGAATCACCATGTGAAATGCATTGAAATAAGTAGGCCCTACACACATATAATAATAATAAATAAGCATTTATAATGCGCCATGTATCTCGAAACAAGATCTAGCTAACAGGTGTACACCAAATAGTTGTGACTATCCTCGGGCCGCTTTGTACAATTCAACGCGCAATTAACAAACGAGAAAACAATACAGTGAATTACAAATTCAATATGAAAAACAATAACAATAGCAAAGAAAACAAAATTAAAAATCAAATCAGTTGAAATTTGCTGTCATAAGCAGCATTGAATAAGAATGTTTTGAGTCCTGATTTAAACATTATGAAGAAAATTTGACTGACGAACATCGATAGGTGAGTTCCAATAGTATTCCGAACTCCGATAGTATTGATACAGTAATCCTTTGGATAGGCCTTGAAAGAAAAGTTAGAAAAGGTTTCTAAAAATCTGTTTGTAATGGTAAAACCAATTATAATTACGCCTGCCGCGTGAAAAGTATTAAAGGGGCACTGAGAGAGATAATTAATATCATATAAAACCTTTAACCTTATACATGTTATAATATAAATAGCCGAGTGGAAAGTGCTAAGATTATACATATGAACGATGTGATTCTTTCTTGCGCAGGTTCATACTCGGAGTCTCAGAGTTCAGCATGCAACAGCGTCACAGTGTATCGCCAGATGGGGGCTGGGGTTGGATGGTCGTAGTTGGCGCTCACTTCATCCAATTACTTATTTCCGGTACAGTCTGCGTGTTCGGATTATTCCTGGTGGAGTGGCTGGAAGAGTTCGAAGAATCAGTATCGGCAACTAGTTGGGTTATAGGTCTATTACCTTTGCTTGTCGGTTTCCTCGGTAAGTACACCTCAGTAAGGAGCCTTGCCGAAAATAAGACACAATGTTTTCCCGGTTGAACATGAATAATTGTAATGTAACAACATTGGAAAGAGTACTCGGCTCGTTTGCAAAATAATACCAACGACTTAGTCTTGCCCAACGAAGATTTCTTGAGCATTACCAGCATGCCTGAATCACTTCTATCATATGACCAGTAATCTCAATTCAGTCTTTAGCTGTATCTACTGGTTCTCATTGACATAATCATTTTGTTTCCGCACACGATACAGGTCCTATTTCAAATGGTCTTGCCACCCGATTCGGTCATCGACAGGTCTGCTGCATCGGGTCAGTGTTAACATCCCTATGATTTTTGATATCAGCATTTGCTGAGAGTCTAACACATCTTTATCTGTCGTTTGGCGTTCTCCTAGGTATGTACAAAGCAGCCCGGGGATAGTCACAATTACTTGGTGTACATATTATGTTAGCAGTGAAGATCATCTCCTCTCACAAGACGTTCAAACGTGGTTAAACGTCCCATTGATATTACAATAGATACAATAGGCACCAATTGTCCTTTTTTCCCTTTTTTTTGTATGAACAATAGCCCAACAGACATTAACAACGTTAATGAACTGAGTGATTACAAATCAAACGGGTAACTCTCAACAGAGAGCTCTGATGGGCCAATCAATTGGTTCACTGCAACTCAGAAAATAATCAAAAATACAAGTAAACACAATTGGGCGAGTAAAAAAGCCAATTAAAATGGCGTGGGACAGGAATAGGATAAACACCCAAACATAGAGAATAACATCAAAAAATAAGACAAAAATAATATCTGGAGGTCATTGATACATCGAGAGAGCTTAGCCAACATACTCTGAAGAGTTGTAGAGAAAGTGTCTGTTAACACGACATTTAAACGATTGTAGTCCTTCCTCTTGGATGTTGCCAACAACATTGACTGGAAGGCTGTTCCACAGTGGAACAGCTGTATGTACGACACTTCTGTCTAAGCAGCAAGTTCTGGCAGGCGGCAGTGAAAGGGCATGATCTGGCATTGCAACACTTGCACGCGTAGCACGACGATGAACATATGGTGTGGGGAGCAGTGCTGCTAAATCTTGTGGGCAGTGGTTGGTATGCATTTTGTACAGACCGTGGCTGCTGCTACCTGTCGCCGGTGAAGTAGGCTTGTGATGCTGAGATGCGATAGACCAGTAGCATCATGAGCTCCAATGATCTTGAGTGCCTTCCTTTGGATGTTGTCAAGCTGGCTTAGGATAGTAGGTGAAGCGCTAGACCAGCCTAGTGAAGCATACTCCATTACACTACGGACTTGTGATTTGTACACAGTATATCTGCCCAATGCCGTCAATTTATTTGCAACATTGCGAAGAGCGCCGAGCTTCTGGCCAGCCCTGGTTGAGACAGCCGATATGTGTTTGGACCAAGTCAGCTTGCTATCAATGGTAACACCCAGGATTTCCAGTTTGTCTGCAGATGGTAGCTTGCAGTCAAGTTGGGATGGGGTTCTCTTCCTAGAGATTACCATGGTCTTGCACTTGGTAGGCTCAAAGGTCACTTTCCATTTATCAGCCCACGCTTTCATATTGCTTAGATCACTGTTAAGGCTAGCAGCTACTGCATTGGAGCTGGTTGAAGACTTAATGGGTGCGAAAAGTGTTGAATCGTCAACGTACAGGTAGAGCTCGTTGTCACAGACATCCACACAAGGTCATCAATGAAGACAGAAAACAGTAGTGGACCAAGGATAGATCCTTGTGGAACAGAAGCATTTATAGGTGCAGTGTTGGATGCTTGTCCCGACATGACGACATTGATAGATATATCGGATAAGTAATTGTGTATCCATGAAAGCAGTCTTCTGGTAACACCCTTTGACATCAGTTTTGAGCAGAGTCCATTGTGCCATACTTTGTCGAAAGCTCCTGTTATGTCAAGGGCAATGACACAAACCTCGTCACTTTGGTCTAGGGAGTTGTTCATACAAACCCCTTCACACGCTCTGATCGTTAGACCTCCAACTCAGGCATTAATTTTCAAATGATGGAATCTTCAGTTAAATATTTATTCCGGAAATTACTGGAATTGAAGTTGTCAAATATCGGGAGGTGCCATCACTTATTGGATTAATTTGCTAAGATTATTCTTTCAACAGTATTAATTAATACGATCGTCCCTTTTTTTAAACAATTGAATTGACCTAAACAGATCAATGGTCAATGAGACATCCACCATCCTATTAAGTAGCATTGGATTGGCCGATCAAACAAAGGATGAGTGGTGTCTTTTGTATCTACTGTAATATAAATGGGATGTTTAACCACGTTTGAACGTCTTGTCTCCTCTCTAGCTTCCCCCTCAGCCCAATTATCCCATACTTTTGGAAATGTCATTTAAAATCCCATATTTTTTCAAGTATTGTATTCCCCAGACGCCTATAGAAATGTTTTAAAAAAACACAACCTTCAGAAGTTTTTTGCAAACCTTCATTCAAAGACCGCACATTCCTTGAGCATGTTGAGAATCTGTGCAAATTATGTCCCCACCAGACATCCCTCCTAATTATGTTTCACAGGCTCCCATAATGGCCCCTGGTTTTGGTACGTCCTATATGTACAGGGTGTCTTAAAAAACCGTGCACGTGTTTACCCAGCTTATTGACCATGAACTTATAGAATTTGGTGTAACAATTGTATACATATTGATAGACATAACGGTTAGCTTTCATATTCCGTTTATTTTAACTGATTTGGTTTTGTCAATCTTGAGATATGACCAATTAACTAAAGCTACCTAAAATTGTGCCACTTTACAGTTTGCAATGAATAGAAAGAGTTACTCCAAAGAGGGGGGGGGGGGGGGGGGGGGGGGGGGGGGGGGGTTACCACCCCCTAAAATCCAATCCGAAATGCAGAGTATGCTTATTTGGGTACCATGCTATAGCTAGAGGTTCCCTCTATCCATACATACCAAAACAAGTACAAACATCCCACGCATGACGTCACAATGACGTCACCAAACATGGCCGACCTCAAAATCCCGAAGTATAGTGAGGGAAATGGTTTTTCTTACACAGGCCTACAGGGTGACCCAAAAAATGTTAACACTCCGGGCACATAAGATATCTTAAAAGGACAAGACCACATGGGTATTATCTTGATGTATTATGAAAGCTGAGTAAATAAGCTTTCATTTGCATTTTATTGCGTTCCATTTGGTTATTTAGAACGGGAGATATGCTTCAGCAAACATGAGGAAGCAAAATCGGCTTGGTTCAATCCTCTCATTATGAAAGTAAAGCTTTTAAAATGCACGAAGCAAGAAGCAACATGATTAAGTCACACACACACATCAGTTAATCTCTTTTTTGTTCTTTTCAACGCATTCTTTCGATTTTTTTCAAGCTTAAAAGACATAAATAAATATATTCCACATAAATTATATAGCTATTTTGTCATGAATTCAAGTTCTATACTCTTTTTCCCATGTGCAATGGGTAGCTGTCAGTAAAGCAGCCTTTAAAATTGAAATTGAAACATTTTCATGTTCTTTGTTGAAAAGGTCCATCTAATTAAATAAATTAACTAATATTGCACAGACTCCAGGATGTCAATGGTTATACCACCTGTTATAACTTGCTTGTATCGTTGGATAAATGAATGAAAAGATTCAATTATAATCAATAATCGATACATTCTAACTTATGATTAAATGTTGCAATGGTATTGTTACTTTTGAATTACTGCACAATAATGTTTTTGGCATTCTTACAAGTTCGTAATCATACTGTAATTAATGCAAATTGGACCAAGCCGATTTTGCTTCCTCATGTTTGCTGAAGCATATCTCCCGTTCTAAATAACCAATTGGAACGCAATAAAATGCAAATGAAAGCTTATTTACTCAGCTTTCATAATGCATCAAGATTAGACCCATGTGTTCCTGTCCTTTTAAAATATCTTATGTGCCCGGAGTGTTAACATTTTTTTGGGTCACCCTGTATGCTAAAATAATTCAGGACCATACAATTAAAATATTTTTCAAAATGGCGATTTAAAAAAATTGTAAGGTTGCAACCACCACCCTACTATCGGACTTTGACGGCTTACCCTACCCGTGGCAGCCTCAATTTGTTTTCGTCAAAATGAGCGCAGGTGATGTAAAAGCAATCACCTAGACGCCCTAGGTCACTGTTCTTTGCGTTCTAGCGCAATCGGCGACCACCCTCCCTTAGGAGGACGAAGGTTTTAATGCTTATCTTAAGCATTCTTTCTGTAAAAGTGGCACAACGTCGATTTTAGGTAGCTCTAGTTAGTTGATCATATCTCAGGATTGCAAAACCAAATTAGATGAAATAAACGGCATATGAAAGCTAAGCGTTTAGTCTATGAATATGTACACAATTGTTACACCAAATTCTAGAAGTTCATGGTCAATAAGTTGGGTAAACACGTGCACGGGGTTTTTGAGACACCCTGTATTACTGAATGTGCAGCGTTCGGCAGCCTTTCAGCCGTATCAATGTCCTACCCGAATGTCCTCTCCAGGGGATCCTCCGCCTTCCGACAAAATCTATCAATCTCGTTGAGTTTATAGTCATTGTACTATTACATATACAGTTAAGCCCACAATTATTCATACCCTTCCAAAAATATGAGGTGTTTTTTTTGCATTTTTCTCATATCTATACCAGTAGACCAGGCTAAAAATGAGCTAGGTATCACTTGGAGGCGTTCTTTATCTCATGTTTTTCTAGACCAGAATTTCATGAGAAATAAGAATATCTTGGATAATCAGCCCAAATCCTGAACGCACCCCCCTAACCGGGTTCTTTCAGGGGGGTCCCAAAAAAAATCAGAAAACTACCGTATGTTACACTTAAACTCAAATAATGTATGATCAGAGTATAGATTTAACAATGGGATGTATGTGTTAGACCACAAGAAACTCATATCTAGTATTTTTGCTTTGTAAACATACTTAAAACCAAAGTGGCCGCCAAATTAATTGCCCAAAATGGTCAAAAGTGGTCAAAAAGTGGTCAAAAATCAAAATTGTGCATATTGTTAATGCTCACAAAGAGGGGAAAGGCTACAGAGCTATTTCGAAACAATTCCAAGTGCAAGTATCCACCACACAAAGCATAATTAGGAAGACCATGACGTTCAACTCACTAAAAAACATTGAAGGATGCAGTCGGAAGCCAGCGGTGTCCCCTTGTTTGGCAAGAAAAGTATTGCGAAAGGCCAACTAAAATCCAGAGATCACCATCAATGCTCTCCTGAACAACCCTGGCAATTATTGGACCAAGATATCATGGCAGACACTCCAGCATATATGGCACATGAGAGGTCTCCATGGAGGCCGACCAAGAAAGACTCTACTCCTTAAAAGAGACACAGAGAAACTTGTCTTGCATCTTAAGCAACCCCAACACTGAAGACCAAAAACTTGGATCTTTGTCCAGAAATGCTCTAGCAAATGCTAGATGAGTTTCTCATTGTCTCTTTTCAGGAGTAGAGTCTTTCTTGGTCGGAGTCCATGGAAAACTCTTGTGTATTATGTCTACTGGAGTGTCTACCTTAATATCTTGGTCCAAGACTCACCAAGGTTGTTCAGGAGAGCATTGACGGTGATATGTGGATTGTTCTTGGCCTTTCACCATACTTTTCTTGTCAAACAAGGACACACTGTTGGCTTCCGACCGTGTTCTTCAGGGTTTTGAACTGATTTGAACTGATTTGAACTGTCTTGTTCTTCCTAATTATGCTTTTTATGGTGGAATTTGGCACTTGAAATTGCTTCGAAATAGCTTTGTAGCCTTTCCCCTCTTTGTGAGCATTCACAATGCACACAAAAAGTCCTCATTGAGTTATTTGATCCCCTTCGCCATGCTGTCAAAGAGCTAGAGTGTTGTCCTATAATATCCCTCACTGTACATTCAATAGGACACATTTGTAATGCATCCACATTGTATGGAATAATTGCATAACAATATGAAAGCCTATCACACAATATAAAGAATGTTTGGAATGTCACAAACATGTGTATTATCACAAAAAGTGGCCTCAATCCTGAGACTTGGTATGGGGTATGAATAATTTTGGACAGGCATAAAACACACTTCTTGTTCAATTCTTTTGTTATGCAAAAATGTTGAGCCCAAATATATTGATTTATACTTGCAAACTAATTGTCTTTAGTGTAAAGCAAAAGTTCCACCACTCCAGCTGGTATAGATATGAGAAAAACAATTTTTTTTCAAGGGGTATGAATAATTGTGGGCTTAACTGTACATCTCATCGTTGAAAGTATATTTTCATCGTACCTTCCGGTTGATATTATGCTATTTTATGGAATTTGACAATTTTTGCAGCCACTTTGGGACCCATTTTGGTGCCATTTTGTCAGCCATTTTGGATTTTTAACTATGTTAACAAAGCAAAAGTACTGGATACGAGTTATTACTGGTCTAACACATACATCTTATCGTTAAAAGTATATTTTTATCATACATTTTGTATGATATTATACTACTTTATGGAATTTTGACCACTTTTGACCATTTTGGGCAATTAATTTGGCGGCCATTTTGGTTTTAAGTATGTTTACAAAGCGAAAATACTAGATATGAGTTTCTAGTGGTCTGACACATACATCCCATTGTTAAAACTATACTCTGATCATACATTATTTGAGTTTAAGTGTAACATACGTAGTTTTCTTTTTTTTTAGTTTTTTTTGGGACCCCCTGAAAGAACCCTCCTGGTTAGGGGGTGCGTTCAGGATTTCGGCTGATTACCCAAGATATTCTTATTCCTCATGAAATTCTGGTCTAGAAAAACCAAATGAGATAAAGAACGCCTCCAAGTGATACCTAGCTCATTTTTAGCCTGGTCTACAGCTGGAGTGGTTGAACTTTCGCTTTACACAAAAGACAGTTAGTTTGCAAGTACAAATCAATATATCTGGGCTTAGCATTTTTTGCTTAACAATAGAATTGAACAAGAATTGTGTTTTTATGCCTGTCCAAAATTATTCATACCCCACACCAAGTTTCAGGATTGAGGCCATTTTTTGTTATACAGTAATACACATGTTTTTGACATTCTAAGCGTTCTTGATTTTGTGGGATAGGCTTTTATATTGTTATGCAATTATTCCATGATGTGTGCATACAATGTCGATACATTACAAATGTGTCCTATTGAATGTACAGCGAGGTATAATATAGGACAACACTCTAGCTCTTTGTCAACATGGCGAAGAAGACCAAATAACTCAGTGAGGACCTTTGTGTGTTCATATTGTGAATGTTCACAAATAGGGGAAAGGCTACAATGCTGTTTCGAAGCAATTCCAAATGCCAGATTCCACCATACATAGCATAATTAGCAGATTAGGAAGAACATGAAGTTCAATTAAGTTAAAACCTTGAAGGACACGGTCGGAAGCCAACGGTGTCGCCTTGTTTGACAAGAAAAATATGGTGAAAGGTTATAAACAATCCACAGATCACCGTCAATGGTCTCCTGAACAACCTTGGTGAGTCTTAGACCAAGATATTAAGGCAGACACTCCAGCAGACATTGCACACGAGAGTTCTCCATGGACTCCGACCAAGAAAGACTCTACTCCTGAAAAGAGACAAAGAGAAACTCGTCTAGCATTTGCAAAAGCACTTCTGGACAAAGATCCAAGCTTTTGGTCCACAGTGTTGGGGTTGGCTAAGATGCAAGACAAGTTTATCTGTGTCTCTTTTCATGATTAGAGGTTTTTTGGTCGGCCTCCATGGAGACCTCTCATGCGCAATGTCTGGGGGAGTGTCTTCCATGCTATCTTGGTCCTAGAATTGCCAAGGTTGTTCAGGAGAGCATTGATGATGACCTGTGGATTGTTGTTGGCCTTTCGGAATACTTTTCTTGCCAAACAAGGGGACACCGTTGGCTTCCGACTGCATCCTTCAATGTTTTATACTGAGTTGAACTTCTTGTTCTTCCTAATTATGCTCTGTATGGTGGAATCTGGCACTTGGAATTGTTTCGAAATAGCTCTGTAGCCTTTCCCCTATTTGTGAGCATTCACAATATGCACAAAAAAGGTCCTCACTGAGTTATTTAGTCCTCACTGAGTTATTTGATCTTCTTCGCCATGCTGCCAAATAGCTAGAGTGTTGTCCTATAACATCCTTCACTGTACATTCAATAGGACACATTTGTATTGCATCCACATTGTATGCACACATCATGGAATGATTGCATAACAATATAAAAGCCTATTACACAATAAAAAGAACGTTTGGAATGTCAAAAACATGTTTATTATAACAAAAAATAACCTCAATCCCGAGACTTGGTATGGGGTATGAATAATTTTGGACAGGCATAAAAACACAATTCTTGTTAAATTCTATTGTTATTCAAAAATAAATTGAGGCAAAATATATTGATTTTTACTTGGTAACTGACTGTCTTTTGTGTAAAGTGAAAGTTCTACCACTCCAGCTGGTGTAGATATGAGAAAAATACAAAAAACTCATATTTTTCAAAGTGTATGTATAATTGTGGGCTTAACTGTACGTGTTTCCTACCTTAAAAAACTTACGCCCGTTATTATGATCATAGACAAATAAATAATTGATCATGTTCACATAATGTTTAATTGATTAACTACAGGTGTTGGTGCTGGGTTAATATTCGCGCCGTCTATTACGATAGTCGGTGTTTATTTCAAATCCAGATTCACTCTAGCCAATGCCCTGACATTTACTGGCGCTGGAATAGGACAGATGGTGTTTCCTCCTCTCACTACAGCACTCATATCATATTACGGATGGAGAGGAACGCTGCTCATCTTTGCAGCGCTAAACATGAACATGTTGACCTGTAGTTGTCTCTTTCGGCCTCTTCCAAAACTCCAACATGATTATTTACCTCACGAAGGAGACGAACAATCTGCGAAACAGAGTCTCTGTGAGGATGATATTGAATTGAAGGCTAAACTCGGAGATGATCAGAGTGCTACAAATGTTGCAGAAGAAACTGCTGGTACAGACTCTCAATTGAGCATCTGCTGCAGGAGAACATCCACTGCAACTGGTATACCAGAGCTGTGTCGCACATCACATTTTCCAGTGGTCCTGTACACAGCATTCACTATTGGTATGGTGTTATGGTGCGGTAGCGTGTATCTAGTGCCGAGATCTATTCAACTCGGCTACCAAAAAGGGCAGTCGGCTTTATTACTATCCTTGTTCGGAATTGGTAGCCTTCTTGGACGTTTACTTCACGGAGTGGTGATAGACTTGAAACTGATATCGACGCAGATGGTGTTTGTATTATGTCTGGCCTCCTCATCAGCCGAACTGTTATTGACACCTTTATCGAGTAATGTTGTATTGTTTGGGTTCTTTTCATTCACCTTTGGATTTACAATGGGGATACTACAGTCATTGCAAAACGTTATATCCCGGGAAGTGTCTCCAACTCGGTTTTTGGCGCCCTCTCTGGGGTTCGCTGTACTTGCACACTGCGCTGGCAATGGACTTGGGACATTACTAGGTGGTAAGTTTCATATATATACTGCTCACAAAAAGTATCGAAACACTTAGAAATGATCCAATATATAACGGCTCGAAAAGGTATGCATTAATCGAAGCAAATAACCAAGTGTATAATTTTGTTCTGCATATTTTGACACCTCGATCGATGAGATACGATGTTGCGGAGCGGAGTTATTGTCATATCAATGGTCGTGGGTCCAGTTTCAAAAGTGGCAATCATCCTATAGAAAGAGGTTTGCATTACTGTTTAGAGTGATCAGATTCGTAATTTTCAATAGTGATGAGTGTCACTTTTGAAACTGGACGATCGAGGTGTCAAAATACGCAGAACAAAATTATGCACTTGGTTATTTGCTTCGATTAATGCATACCTTTTCGAGCCGTTATATATTGGATCATTTTTAAGTGTTTCGATACTTTTTTGTGAGCAGTAAGATTCGTACACTTTCTTAGTGGGGGTGGTGGTGGGGGAGGTGGTGGGGGAGGTGGTGGGGGAGGTGGTGGGGGAGGTGGTGGGGGAGGTGGTGGGTGGAGGGGGGAGGTGGTGGGTGGAGGGGGGAGGGGATAAATATTTAACAATAAAGTAACTTTGTCATGAACATGATGAAGTAAGAGCAAGGTGTTTGGAGAGGAATTCCTAGGACCGATGTCACAGGTCGAAACGTCGAAAGTTGCGGCGTCAAATTTGAGCATTTCAGACTATGTTGGTAAACATTGCGTTAACTTCCGACTACGTCACACAATTTAGGCATACAATGCCTTTTTAGCTACTCACGCCAACCTTTAAGAAACCATTTTCTTCTCTGTGCTTAACTTTAAATTGTTGGTGGGAAACGTGCATTCTCGGCAACGTTGGTTATTTCTGTCATTATTGCCAACTTAAATGCACCATCAACTTAAACATGTTAAAAGCAACCAATCTCTGTGAAATAAAACCTATATCAATGATATTACTGATAAGGGATTATGTCTTAGAGTTTCATAGTTGCCAGCAGCTGCTATTTCGGTTTTTGTCTCCAATTTGTAGCAGATTGATTGTTTTGCCCTTGATATTTACCCTCGAATAAATATCTCACCAACATTTTTGTCTCAACCATTCTGATAACACAACATACATGTGCAATGTTTATAAATCGCTCCTTTCCTGTCACCGATGGCTAAGTTCAGTTATGTGAACCCGTTCACTGATCAGATCTTTACATGTACGGTGTTAAATAAAGGGGTTCAGTAGGTTTGTGATAGGTAATTACTAGTTATGAATAACCATATTTGGTGATGGGATTATTTACAGCCCGTGACATGTCCGTGATGGACTTGCTCCTCCTGTCACCTTTGGCTTAGTTTAGTGATGGAACTATTTACAGCTCGTCACCTTTCACGGACCGGTATTAACTAAAAGGTGGTCAGTAAGTCCGTGATAGATTCCGAGTTATGTATAATCATATTTAGTGATGGGATTAGTTACAGTTCGTGACCTTTCACCGAGTCGAGTAGGTCATCACATTACGAGCTGTAAATAATCACACAGGCCTATTTACGCCATCAGTGGCAGAAATGCGGCAGTTACGAAATCAAATCAACAATTCAATGATTATGATGTTTTTGTAATCCGTGCTTACAGGCTGGATATTTGACGCCACTGGCAACTATGGACACGTGTTCTACACTGTTGGGGGAGCAATGAGCTTGGCTACACTTATATTTCTACCTACGCTACGTTGGTTAAACAATCATAAGGCTCGTACTACAACGGAGTGAAGAGTTATACCGTGGTGAAATATCTGCTATAGTCAAGGAAGATGATAATATTCCAAACCTCGAATATGTAATCAGCTTATACCATGTACTTATTCTTATTACACAGCTTTATTCAGGTGGGGATTCCAAGTGGGGATCACCCTCCAACACACCCATCCAGCGTGTCACATTTGACAACATCACGTTACTATTGGGTATTTGAAATTTAACTCGGCTATCGTGTTCACCTCGACTTTTGTCAAATAATTATTACCTAATAGTGTTGTAAACATCCACAGCAAATCACAATATGTTGATGAATATGAATAATATAAAATTAGGGCCGACGACATAAGAGTTACTATATAGCACAATGTATGTTTAAACTCGAAATTAGGTTTAATTTGTCTTAAAGGATATTGATACGGCCTCTTCTACGGAATTCGGAGGCAATACACGATGAATTACTGTACAAATCCGTACGTGTTTGGTACTTGTACGCATCGTCTATAAGATTACTAATATAGTTTAAAGGTATATTATGTGATCTTTTCCACGAGACGCCCTCAATCCTCGAAAAATCCTCGAAAAAGAATTGGAAGCAGATTTTATTGCAGATTTACATTTCTGATCATAAATCATGAATATAGGCCTATCCCAAGTTACAGAGCGATAAGATTCCTAATTAGCTCGAAATCATGATTTTAGAGTGAATTTAGAGTAAAAATAAGTTGTCGACGCAGACTCCGACAATTTATTTTCACTCTAAAACCATGATTTTGAAGTAATTAAGAATCGTATCTCGAGGATTGAGGGCGTTCCCTGGAAAAGATCCAATAATAACATAATAATAATATGCCTTTAATCAGTTCCAAATTGGCGAGAAATATTTGTTTTTTAACTCTCCGCGGGCCAAAATAATCCAAGCGTATGCGCGTGATTATGGCCACAAGCGCGCTTTATTTACATGACGCACGCGTCACGCATGATGCAGAGCGCGCTTGTTGTGTGTTTGTCGTCTCCTTACGCGTTCATGTTCTTCTGTATTCATTCGCCGCACTGTAAGAAAGCTTCGCCAATGGGCCCACGTCACATGAGGTTGAGCTCGCGTAAAGTACGCCTGCTCAACCTCACCCCAAAACGGTGCCGTGGTTATCCGTTGTGCGCACTACGTCATCTCGACCTCAAGGCTCTGATTGGTTGGTGCTCAAACGTGAGAACTGAAAAACTCATGAGCTTTTCCACGCGCCATCACGCACCACTGCGTCGGTGGTTATGGCGCAGCGGGAGCACTGCGTTGGTGGATACGGCGCAGCGTGACGATCGTTAAAAAGGCTTCAGTTTTGACCAATCAGGTGCTTTGGTGTTGTTGGTTGGCAGTATTTTGTGAGTTCAAGCATGCGTGTGCAGCCTGATCGAAGTGCATCCACGTATGTCGAACTGTGGCCAGGAGATTATGTGCCGTAGGTCAATTGAAACGGATCAGACTATACTAGTGTGAGTCTGTGGGAGCTTGGAGTCTCAGTTTTAATATAGGGACCGTCGTCACATTTCTCACAACGTTCTCGAAAGGTAGAGCTTGTATTTCAACCGATAAACGAGATATAGTTTATTTTACCGAAATAAATCGTATTGAAACGTCAGATCAATGCCTATTTTAAGTGACGTCATTTTGTAATATCTCGTTTATCGGTTGAAATACAAGCTGGAAGGATCTTTTAGGCACAATCTGGTACTAAACTTGCCACCAAGCAACAAAGATAACCCATGATTAGCACCATTTAATAAAAATCAGTGCCGTTTCCTTCACATTTCCAAACACACCACGCGGGGAGAAAAGACCACAGGTTACCTGTTCACAATCAAATAGCCCGCTCGCTCAGGCACGAACCAACGCAGTTTCACTGTGTGATCAATATCACTTTCATTCCTGGCCATTCAACATGTTTAAGTACAACACAATAAAGAATTGTCTCGATCGCAGCTTGCGTGAGTTTAATTTGGAAACGTCACGGATATTTATTAAATGGTGTTAACTGTTAATAATGGTTTATCTTTGTTGTTTTGTAGCATGTTTGGTACCAACTTGTTCAGAAAAGATTCATCTTAATGTCTATCTAGCCTGTTTGCCATAAAATAATCGGAAGACACTCTATAGGACCTAAACAAAGTGTATGACTTTCTTTTGTTGAGCACTTTAGTTGGCAAACAATGCACCATGTCAAACTGACAACAACTTGTTATATCCCATATCATGCATATTCAAGCCTGTTCATGTTATTTTATCCTATTAGCATGATTAGAAAGCATTATCCTAGCTTAGCGTAACGTGTGAATGCCACTTTAGTATAGCAATGGAATTAGTAGTGTGTCCGTTGACGGGAGTTTTGAACAGGTGAATCAATAACGTTGTTGAATCTGAATACATTAAAATTATATAGCGATAATATCATGATGTGTTGTCCCTGCTCATATCGGTCATTTAAGAAAATCATATTGAAATATATGGACCTTGATAGTTGTGAAAGAGTATTTTTGGCTTATGGAAAATTGATTGTCTTTAATGCAATATTTAAGGGGCAGTCTGGGGCACTCATATGGCAAATTTGATTATGTGTTTTGTTTATTTAGGTATAATTTACGAGCAATTTAATTACCCGCATGTAATCGCAATATTTAATATTAATAATTAATGAAATTGAATCATATTGAATTTGTCGAAACAGGTCAATATTATCATATTGTGTTATTCAAGGAGCTTTACTTGTTGCCATTTGTTTATAAAACTTTTAACAAATATACATTTCCAATTGCAACTGTCTCGTGAGGTTTTGAGCATTTCGTCGGTCTCATCACATACAGATCTATTCGACGCAACACGCTTTTCGAGAAAATCGAGATTGAAAATCCTGTCGTCAGATTCGGCTTCAAACTTGCTTATTTCTTAACCAATATTCCTAAATAGGATATATACATGAAGAGGACCCTTGGTACTTTCTATTTATGTCATTTTTGTGTGCTAATCTTTTGAATAACATTGATTAAAATGGTACCAAACTTATAGCTCTGTATGTGAAAATATTGTTTTTCATTATTCTCGTATAGAACGCATATAGATCTCTATGGAACAGATCTGTATGTGAAACGCGTATAATTTGCGATGTTCAAATAGCTCATGGAATAGATCTGTATGTGAAACGCGTAGAATTTGCGATGTACAAATAGCGTGATGTGTCGTCCACGTTATATCCTATTCTATATGGAATAGCGCTATATGTGAAACGCTGAAATGTAAAAAACAGCAAATACACCAAATTCAAGGACTTATATCTCATTAATTAAACAGAATTGAGGTCGGTAACTTGGGTTATTGAAAGAGCACGATACAATATTACTAAAAACCGATTTTCTCAAAAAATCATAATCTCTCGAATAGATCATTATGTGATGAGACCGACGATTTATTTCACAGCAATTTATATAGAAAAAGATAAAAAACATTTGTATGCACAACTTTTGAATTGATTATAGAGCGTGTTTCTACTGGGGAACTTAATGGTAAAAAGAGGTGTCCGGCAAGCACAACATTGCGCATTATAATTATGTTAGAAAAGTAATTATCGAGCCTAAATCGTGTAGTTATATCGAACAAAACATCATATTTATCATAATAAAATGAATAAACACTGCCATCTCTCAAACACGCAATATTCAAAATTCGTGGGGATTTAAAGCCCCGATTTCAATGATGTCATAGTTATACGATGCACTTGCGCAAATTTGAGCACCAAGAACCGTGAAATCATTGAAATCGGATTAAATCAGCGCGAATTTTTAAAAATGGCATGTGGAGAGATGGCAGTTTTTATTTGTTTTTATGATGAGTATAATGTTTTGTTTAATATAACTACGCGATTAAGGCCGGACACCTTCTTTAAGTTGCCCAGTAGAAACAGCCAGATAACGGTAATTAACGCTAAGTTTTGTAACCGCAAAAACCTTAAAACCAGGTTTGTCAACGGAAATTAACGGTAACTTTCCCGGTAGAAACAGCCATCCGTTATCTGTAACCCGGACGTGTACGTTACATGTACACGCTGGATTCTACGCATAAGGCAGTCTTTTCAGGTGGGGCGGAATTGTTTGGTAAAACAAAAGGTCAAATGTCGTGGCCCATCGATTAGGATCGATAAACTTGGCGGTAACTTTTCACGAGTAGAAATGGGGTGGGGGGAGATTAATTATGTAGGGGTTAAAACTTGACGTTAAAACTTCATGATTCAACACTTAGAGCGTGTTTCGACTGGGGCATACTTCCTTTATTTATACATTTTCAAAACGAATTCAGCATCGATATTTCGTTAGAATTTAACCTCTAAAGGTCGTCGGACGACGACTAGTCGCGACCATTTGGTGGTAACTGGTCGACCAGGAATACAACCTCTTGCCGTGCAAGCCTAGTTGCGACCACTTGTTTTGAAATATAGGCAATAAAGGGTAATTAAATAATTAATTTTAAATGTCACTCCGTACCTTTTTTCAAACTTGAAACAGTATACCCAGAGTTTAAATTGGCCTTATCGACAAGTAGCCTTGATCAGGCTTCTAAAATTATTCAGACAAAATTACAGTCCGGTCTCGTCCGTAACTAGCTGGCGTACAATTCAGGAGTCCAGTCCCTTCGTGCCATACTTCGGCACACATAATTGAATACAGTTTGCTAAGACGAATGACTCTGGATTTACGAGCGAATAGCTGCATACCGAAGTAAATATTCCTTAAATGAACTCGCGCCTGTTTAATCAAAAATATTATTGATGCAATGTGAATCGAACTCGAGTGGCAACTCAATTCAATAACGACAAAGACACGCGTTAATGGTTTCGCCATGAATTCAATAGAGTAGTATTGCATTCAATTTAGGTATTGACACTTAGCTAATTAGCGCACGATTTTAAATTTGCCAACTGCGATATTCTTATCGAGGAGACAATACCCCACATGTCTATACCAATTGCATGCTCCAACACGATGGGTATCACGTAATGTCTTTAATATGGGAAGCACTTTTCTCGGGTTTTACACTGTACCATCTACATTCTACAACATATCTGAATATGAACCCGACATTACCGCGCACCTTTTTTGATATAAACCGTGTTCCGCTGGACCATACGTGAACTATACAGACCTTAGTTTTGAACAGAGCGGACATAAATCATCCAGTTTGCGCACACTTTATCGAGATCAGCGCACACATCATCGATATCAGCGCACACATCATCGATATCAGCGCACACATCATCGAGATCAGCGCACACCTCATCGATATTAGCGCACATGAAGTATGAGATGAGGTGTACGCTAATCGCGATTATGTGTGCGCTGATCTCGATGAGGTGTGCGCACACTGGATGATGTCCGCTCTGGCATCCCGGGACCCTGTGTGGAAGAATAAGGTCGTGTTTTCATATAGGGTGTATGGATTTCAACTGTAGTTGCCCAATGTATGCCAAACATCCATTTCAGAAGCACGTATAAAGATTCAAAACAAACAAAAATGACATCATAAGGTGGAACATACTTCAAAGAAATTAACATTTTCCATGCAACAGGCGTCTGCAGACGACATTCCAAAACTTGCTCGAAAATTTGCAAAATGTCAAAATTGTTAACTTTCATTACCATATTTAGAATCACCAAAAGAAATGCATTAAAATCATTTCAGTTAATCTTGATATAGACTTTGAAAGTTGGGAAAGGTTTCTGAAAAATGTGTTTTGTATAATATGGTAACATAATACTAGCCGCGTGGAAAGTGTTAAAATTAGTAATTAAATAATTGGATTGCTTGATCCGGATATCGGCCAAAATTTGCATTTCAGTCTCTTATAGTTAATAGAGGTTAAATGTCAAAAACGTAAATTAACGATGATTTCAATTTTCCCTTTTTTACGCAGGTTTAATTGACGATCTCACCTACGATTACGAGATTTTTCGCCGGTACGGAAATTGCGGCAGCGACATTCTTACAAATGTTTCTCTCACTTTTTAATCGACGTAGTACAATTAACCAGCAGTCTAGGCAGTCTAGGTTGGATAGAATGACACGGGAGAAGGATTTCAAAGACACGGTTGGCATTGGTAGACCGGTTCCGACAATATAGGACTTCAGTGGATGTTAACTTAAACATCAAGGACCAAAGAGTACAAACTTCATTTTCGACGTAAAAACAAACATTGATGAAGACCGCAAATGGAAATATTTTACTCTGACAACAACATCTGATTTTGGATTTGATGATTTACTAAAGTCATTAAAAATAACCTTTTCTTGGAGGGGGGGGGGGGGGGGGGGGGGGGGGGGGGGGGCAAGAATTAACCTTTACGTGCTTTACACAAAACTAAGACACGTAACATGGTGTCAGATTCTCCCGCCCATTTTGAAACAGGTCCTGTCGCCGAGGATTTCTGAATGCATGAGAAAAGACGAATTTAGAGTCGACATATCGTAAGCGTTAAATATGAAAACTTTTATCGAGTCAGAGCTGACCGGAAAAGGACTACGAGCTGCGCTCATTTGCGGCAAGCTTATAGGCTGTCGGTATGAAATTTCACAAAATGAAAACATTGGCGTGAGCAGCATAGCAATAACAAGAGATCGACGGTAAAAGACAACTTATCCAACAAGCGAGAAAACTTAGGGGCCATATCCAAACTCTCAGTGATTTTAAAGCATTTTTCTACCGATTTTACCCCGGTATTCCAACGAAATAGAATGAAATACCGTTGGAATACCGGGGTAAAATCGGTAGAAAAATGCTTTAAAATCACTGAGAGTTTGGATATGGCCCCTTAAGATAGTTCGTCGTGACTCGTGAGAAAAGCTTATACAAATATGTATATATAAACGCAGAGACTAACTTAGAACTAAGAAATTAATTAATCCAGCAATGACTTTCCATGACAGACATGACGCTGTTGATCATGTTGATTATAATAATTTATTAATAATCTCATGAGATTGAAGGATGTTTGTTAAACTGTGAATGTGATGAAAATAACTGTTTAATATTATACAAATGCCAGCACTGAACCTCTGGTAAGCCATCCAACAAGAATGTTCAGGATGTAATCCCGGAATTTTTGCTACACAAAATAAGACGTTCAAACAACTATAGAACGCAACGTAGCTGCTGATGTTTCATTCTAAGCATCAACAGTGGCTCACCACCAGTCGATCGCTTATTCATCGACTGGTGGTGAGCCACTGTTGATGCTTAGAATGAAACATCAGCAATGCTTGATGATATAACTGGTATAAATTATAATGTTCTATACACAGTGAACAGTTTACAAGTGATATAGAAAGCCTCTTGAACTGGAAAATAACTTGTCGATGATGTTTCGCTTCGCTGAAAGGAAGCTACAAAATGATATGACAAATTGTCGAAAATCATTTTGTCCTCTATAGGTGCAGCAAGAAAGAGCACCTGGAATTCCATACTTTTTTGAAGTTTGATCTCGAATTCCATACACTTTTCATAGAGGGAGTCATGGAATTCCGGACTAAAAAATAAAATAAAAATTTATCCTCTATAGGTGCAGCTAGAAAGAGCACCTGGAATTCCATACTTTTTTGAAGTTTGATCTGGAATTCCATACACTTTTCACAAAGGAGTCATGGAATTCCGGACTAAAAATCTAAAAAATAGTTTGTCCTCTATAGGGGGGGTGGGGGGGGGGGGGGTTCATTATTATCTGGAATAGCCCAATGTTCGAGAAGTCCATGCTGTGAATGATTAATAATTAATCGAGTATTGCCTCCGAATTGCGTAGAAAGTAGCCGTATCAATATCCTTTAAGACAAATTAAAACTTAATGTCGAGTTTAAACATGCATTGTGCTACATAGTAACTCTTATGTCGTCGGCTTATTGGGTTATATTCGCTTCCCTAATGTTATATTACTATTCATATTCATCAACATATTGTGATTTGCTGTGGATGTTTACAACGCTATAGGAAATATTTCCCACTGTGCATCTCTTCACTTCGTTGTGGTTCGAGCTTTATGTTTGTTTAACCAACGCAGCGTAGGTAGAAATATAAGTGTAGCCAAGCTCATTGCTCCCCCAATAGTGTAGAAGACGTGTCCATAGTTGCCAGTGGCGTCAAATATCCAACCTGTAAGCACGGATTACAAAAACATCATATCATTGAATTATTGAATTGATGTCGTAATTGCCGCATTTCTGCAGCTGATGGCGTAAATAGGCCTGTGCGATTATTTACAGCTTGTACCCCATTACGGACCGATGGTGATGGTGATAGGTGGTGACCTACTCCGTGAAACATCAAGAGCTGTCACTAAATATGGTTTTCAATAGCTCGAAACCTATTACGAACCTACTGAACCGATTTATTTGATACCGTACAGGTAATGACCTGCTTAAGGTGACGAGCGGTAAATAGTCACGTAACTAAACTAAGCCATCGATGACAGGAGGATCAAATCCATCACGGACTCCGACGGTGATAGGTGACGACCTGCTCCATGCAAGTTCCTGAGTTGTAAATAATCCCATCACCAAATATGATTATACATAGCTCGTAACCTATCGTGAGCCTACTGAATCCCTTTATGGGAGCCCCACACCAAATCAATGCGCAATTCGTGTAATCCTGTAGTAGCCTAGTTCCGGAAAAACACGAAGGTTAATTAAGCTTGAACATGTGAGGTTTTCGGGTAATTTTATTCTCCGGGACGGTATTTCTGTATCAAAATAAACGAATGGAACCTATCTATTACAATTACAATGATAAAATACGATATTTCGACCTAAATAGTGCCCAGGGTGGAAGCGCCCCGGGAAGCGCCTGCTTAAAGGCATATTATGTGATCTTTTCAAGGGGGCGCCCTCTATTTATGATTCGGATAGGTTCCATTCGTTCATTTAAATACAAAAATACCATCCCCGGAGAATAAATTGCTCGAAAACCTCACATTTTCAAGATTAGTCTTCGTGCTTTTCCGGAACTTCTACAGGATTACATGTTTTGCGCATTGATTTGGTGCAGTGCTCCCTTTAACAAAAAAATTGAATGATTTTGTTTGCATTTTTGGAATCATCATATGGCATCATGAAAAAGTGTCGCTCAAAAAAATCAAATTCTACTCCTAACTGGAATTATGTGACAATTTTCTTTTTTTCCTATACCCCAAATACTCAATTTTTCTCAATTTTTGGACATTTTTTGCCCAAAACCGTTACTTTTAAAGTCGATTGTCATGACCAAAGCGTGTATTTTACAATTTGTCATTGTGTACATTGTATAAATTATGTGTTAATAGCATGTAGGCTATGACACATTTAATTATCGACAAACATGATAATATAAACAAATAATCATTATATTCAAGCCGCATTCATTGAAGAGATACCTGTAGGCCATTAATGGATAAATCATGTGTGGGGGTGTGGGGGGGGGGGTGGTGGTAAAATACCACCGTATTCTTATGGCAATAAGCTTCCGAAAACCATTTGTTTACTTAGAGTATGATAATTTTTTACCTAGTAGGCAAACGCACAATTACATTTTTGTCACGATCTTGTCATGACCCCAAGGGTATTCTCTAAATCTAAAGCATAAAATGTACATTTTTAACGATTTTGTGGGGTTTTTTCTGAGCCGTTGACCTACATGAGAGTGTTTAACTCTAAATAAAGCTCTGAACTTGAAAATGAGATAATTAACTCTTTTAACTGTTGAGGCAAGCTACTTAATATAGACCTAAGAGTGAGTATTATTGCACCTGAGGGGCTTCTAGCCAAGGGTGAAGTGACCCTCTATCTATAAAATCGCAAATTAAACCCATAGCCATTTGACTCTAAATTTGGAGCGTTAGAGTCATTTTCTTGGATATTTCTCGAGAAAATCATGAACATTTCTTGATATTAACGTCCCACATTAATATAAATGGTGTTCCGAATGTAAATCAAGGCACATTTAAGCAATTTGAACCCATCTTCAAACCCCTTCATAACTCGGTTTTATGGGAAATGGCCATTGTGTGTTCAAGGGCGTACCACACCAAATAATTTCCCTATTGAAATACGTGTAAAAGTGCCATATTTCAAAACACCTTTTCTACCCTCCGGTTACACTAATGGCATACTTGTCACCTATGACCATTTTCAGTAACATGTCAACTTAATTTAAGCCTTGTTTCTTTAGGAGTTATCAACTTAAATTTTTCGCTACGGACCCGCACACAGCGCCTTCACTTTTCACGTTTTCTGGCATGCCTGTTCACCATTTAGGCAGGTGCTTACGCCCTGGGCACTATTTAGGTCGATAAATGACAAAAATCATATTTCATTGTTGTAGGTGCAACGGATATGTTCCATTCGTTCATTTAAATACAAAAATACCATCCCCGGAGAATAAAATTGCTCGAAAACCTCACATTTTCAAGATTAGTCTTCGTGCTTTTCCGGAACTACTACAGGATTATACGAATTGCGCATTGATTTGGTGCAGTGCTCCCGTAATAACCTGATCCGTGAAAGGTGACGAGCTGTTAAAATACATTATTAAGCTGACTTAAAAGATACATATAATGATATATTACAAATTTATATTAACACTAAAGACGATGTACATTTAACCATTGAAAAAATAGCAAGATAAAACAAGACAATACATGTACATGACATGACCCGACACGACACAACACGACACGGCATGGCACGGCCTGGAACTACATGACATAACATGACATGACACGACATGCAACATCATGACCTGACCTGACATGACATGACATGACATGACATGACATGACATGACATGACATGACATGACATGACATGACATGACATGCCATGACATGACATGACATGACACGACACAACACGACACAACATGCCACGACATGACACGCCACGACATGACATGCCACGCCATGACACGACATGACCCGCCACCACATGACCTACAACGACAAGACAAGACAAGACAAGAGGGACAGAGATAGTTTCTTACATCACTTGTTTAGAATGATACATGTTTACACTTTAACATGAGTACTTTCAATGTACAAATCATATTATCTTATATATAAGTACAATTTCATCATTAAATAAATCCTTTCCATTTGTTTTCAAAATTGCTCACTTGATTTGTTTTGTAGAAATAGCTTTTTTCATCTTTAATCTTTGAGTCAATGATACTTTTTAATATCTCAATATCAGGTTTACCTTTGATATACCTATTTTGAAACAACTGATACTTAGTCACCTTCATCACCTTCGACATCATATGGACGCCGTTCTTTTCAAGATGCTTCTACTGAACTTTGGAATCAATTACCATATCATGTTAAATCAGCCAAAACTCTTGAACAGTTTAAATCATCGCTAAAAACTTACCTATTTAATGTTAATGCATGATTTCCTTTTTGTCGTGTCTTTTGTTACTACTACATGTATAGTTTTGTATATTTGCGTTTCTGTTTTATTTGTTATAGCGCATAGGGACTTAATTGTGTTATGCGCTCAATAAGCATGGTTTTATTATTATTATTATTTAGTACAGTATAACACATAATTAATCACTACATATTTTGAGTGGTTCGAAAAACCTAAAAAGACATCCTTACAATCAACTTGTATGTTAGGAATAATTTAGATACCTTTTTCGAACCATTGTGTTTGAGCTCCGTAGCTTTCGAGGTCATCACGACCCCTTCATTCAGCGTAGTGTTTACTTCCCTCCGTTTGTCACATGACCACCTTTTGGGCGATCACATGACAGCAGGTCATGATCGAACCCAATATCAGTCTACATGCTTCTAACTTGTATGTTGATTTTCAGTGTATCATTTATCCATAATGCAACATTTTTCCAAAAACTATTTATTATAGGGCATAGCCAAAACATATGTTCAATAGTTTCTTTCTCTTGGCATTTCTCATCATCGATAATTTTTACAGTCTTTAGAAAAGAATTACTCGGAATAATACGATGTAGCAGCTTAAACTGGAAATATCTCATTTTTTCCTCAATCGTTACTTTGAAAGGAAGAGACCAAATATTTCTCCAATTGATTTCAAGTGGGAGTTTCAGTAGACGATCGTAATATATCTGACTTGATGGTATTGTCATTTGTTTCAGATTAAAGATGTTTCGTATACCACGGGATGTTAACTTACTAATATTTGGTTTTGTTATAATATCTTTACCTTTAACATTATTTATATCATATTTAGATGCTTTGTTTGATATAAATTTCCATTTATGTGGAAAGCTTTTTATGATACCATAATACGATACAAAGTCAATACAGTTTCCATACATAAGATAAGAAAGAACCTTTCTCGTCTAATATATGTTTAACTCTTTCGATACCAGCTTTAAATGCTGTTGTATGAAATACATTGGGTACTGGATTAGTTAACAATGCATTATTCCAAAGTGGCATGTTATAGATCTCATCAAGCTGTAGATCTTTTTGATCGCAATCTTTTAAATTCTGCCAACCTAGAATAATATCTTTATAGAACTTAGGAAAATATTTCGGAAATGAATCTTCATTCATATTTGTTTGCAATATATGTTCAAGACCTCCCAACTTATCAATAATAATTTGGTATATCTTTCCACGGAGCATTTTTTTCGCTGAGGAGACGCTTAACTATACTAAGCCATCGGTGACAGGATAGGAGCAATTATGTATAATGTTCATGTAGTATTATCAAAATCAGCATGGTAGACAAAATGTTATTAAAAGGGGGTGTGGACCCTCAGCATAGCCTCCGTAAAACTGCCGTAACTTCTTCATTACTCATTTAATCTATATAGAAGTATACATTTGTTTGCAGAAAAGGGTTCGATGAATCCAACCATGATCATGAAATTGACCCATTTTGCAAAGATAACTCAAAATATTTTACAATTCCCTAGAAAGCTTTTGTTTTTGTTTTTGAATATCTTATTTTTTTTTAAATTATAGACCAAAAGTGCCAGTTTATTGGCACATTTTGGTCTATAATTCAAAAGGTAATTATAAAGGTAATGCAAAAAAATGTATACTTTTATATAGATTAAATTAATAATGAAGAAGTTACGGCAGTTTTACGGAGGATATACCTGAGGGTCCACACCCCTTAAGATATTTATTCGAGGGTACTTATCAAGGACAAAAACATCGAGCTGCTACAAATTGGAGACAAAAATACAAACAGCAGCCGCTGGCAACTATAAATCTGTAAGACATAATCCCTTGTCAATAATATCCTATATATAATAAACCAACGTTGCCGAGAATGCACGTTTCCCACCAACAATTTAAAGTTAAGCACAGAGAAGGAAATGGTTTCTTAAAGGTTGGCGTGAGTAGCTAAAAAGGCATTGTATGCCTAAATTGTGTGACGTAGTCGGAAATTAACGCAATGTTTTCCAACATTGTCTGAAATACGCAAAGTTGACGCGTCAACTTTTGACATTTCGACCTGTGACAACGGTCTTAGGAATTCATCTCCAAACATCTTGCTCTTACTTCATGGCAAAGTTACTTTATTGTTGAATATTGCCGCCCCCCCCCCCCACCCCCCCCCCCCCCCCCCCCCCCCTCCTAAGTAAGTGTACGAATCAGATATGAAACTTACCACCTAGTAATGTCCCAAATCCTTGGCCGGCAGCGTATGCAAGTACAGCGAACCCCAGAGAGGGCGCCAAAAACTGAGTTGGAGACACTTCCCGGGATATAACGTAGACCAATGTCGACAGTACACCCATTGTAAACCCAAAAGTGAATGAAAAGAACCCGAGCATTACAAAATTACTCGATAAGGGTGTCAATAACAGTTCGGCTGATGTGGCAGCCAGACATAATACAAAACCCATTTGTGTCGATATTAGTTTCAAGTCTATCGCCACTCCGTGAAGTAAACGTCCAAGAAGGCTACCAATTCCGAACAACGATAGTAATAAAGCCGACTGCCCTTTTAGGTAGCCGAGTTGAATAGCTCTCGGTACTAGATACACGCTACCGCAGTACCCAACAATACCAATAGTGAATGCTGTGTACAGGGCCACTGGAAAATGTGATGTGCGACACAAATCTGGTATACCAGATGCAGCGGATGTTCTCCTGCAGCAGACGCTCAATTGAGAGTCTGTACCAGCAGTTTCTTCTGCAACATTTGTAGCACTCTGATCATCTCCAAGTTTAGCCTCTAATTCTGCCTTCAATTCAATATCTTCCTCACCGTGACCCTGTTTCGCAGATTGTTCGTCTCCTTCGTGAGCATGGTGAGGTAGATAATCATGTTGGGGTTTTGGCAGAGGCCGAAAGAGACCACTACAGGCCAACAGGTTCATGTTTAACGCTGCAAAGATGATCAGCGTTCCTCTCCATCCGTAATATGATATGAGTGCTGTAGTGAGAGGAGGAAACACCATCTGTCCTATTCCAACGCCAGCAAATGTCAGGGCATTGGCTAGAGTGAATCTGGATTCGAAGTAAACACCGACTATCATAACAGACGGTGTGAATAATAACCCGACGCCAACACCTGTAGTAAAACAATTAATCATTATCATGATCAGTATTTGTATATAACAACGGGAGTAAGTTTATTTACGGTAGGAAACACGTAATGGTACAATGACTATAAACTCAACGCGATTTATAGATCTCGTCGGAAGGTGGAGAATCCTCTGGAGAGGACATTCAGGTTGGACATTGATAAGGCTAAAAGGCTTTCGAACGCTGTACATTCAGTAATAGAACGTACCAAAAACCAGGGGCCATTATGGGAGCCTGTCAAAGATAACTAGGAGGGAGTTCTTTGGGGACATGTGCACAGAGTTTCAAGGAATGTGGTCTTTGAATGAAAGTTTGCAAAAATCTTCTAAAAGGTTTTCTTTTTAAACATTTCTTTATGCGTCTGGGGAATACAATGCTTGGAAATAATATAGGATTTTAAATGACATTTCCTAAAGTATGGGATAATTCGGCTGAAAGGGAAGCTAGAAGGTGATCTTCACAGCTAACATGTGTTCACCAAAGAGTTGTGACTATCCCCGGGCCGCTTTGTTGTACATACCTAGCAGAACGCCAAACGACAGATACAGATGTGTGAGACTCTCAGCAAATGCTGATATCAACACTCCTAGAGATATTAATACTGCCCCGATGCAGCAGACCTGTCGATGACCGAATCGGGTAGCCAGAACACTTGAAATAGGACCTGTAATGTGTGCGGAAACAAAATGATACAAGAATCAAAATGAAAGCCTTGCCGCCATGTGGCGACGTAGATATGTCGTCGAGTCGATACAACAACGGAACCATTGTAGGCCTAATGGTTGTTATTGGTTCAAAAAGGACGGTTTTTCTACGATGGTAGTTTTACGTTATAACAACGTTATCGTTAAAACGTCTTTTATGTTCCTATAAATTTACTCAACCTAAGAAGGAAAGACAACCAAAGCCTTATATTGCAATTATGTTAATGGGAACCAGTAGATACAGCTAGACTACTGGTCAAGGGATAGAAGCGATCAGGCCATGCTGGTAAGGGATCACGTCAAAACTCGACCGCCCGGCAACCGCCGGTTACGGCCGGTTCCGTTCGGTTCTCACAAAACGTGTCGTCTGTTATAATATACACACATAATGAGGTCAAATAGTAACACTCTGGTGAACACGACCGGTTGAAAGTGCCTCGTCACACACGTGAGCAATAACATCTTGAAGTAATGGGCTCTTTTAAGACTTAAAAGTCTCAGTTGAAAACCAGTACAATACAGCTATTGATTTTCGCTGGGGTTGGCTTTTTCAATCTGTTTATAGCTCAATTAACTTTTTAAAATCAATACCGAAAGTATATGAATGTGGTTTTTTTATAGAACGATTATAGAGAGAGCTATTATGACCGCAAAGTAACAGATTGATAGTGTAAATTGGTCAGATTACAGCATTAAGTCAACCGGCGGTTGTTCAGTGTTGCATGCGCGAATATTCATATACCAGTAAAACATTTGACCTGAAAGAACCGGGCGGAACCGCCCGTAACCGGCAGTCAACGGGCGGTCGAGTTTTGACGTCTCCCCTAATGCCTATGACATCTTCGTTGGGAAAGACTAAGTCGTTGGTACGTTTTTGCACACGAGCCGAATACTCTTTCAAATGTTGTTACCTGACAATTATTCATGTTCAACTGAGAAAATATTGCGTATTATTTTCGGCAAGGCACCTTTCACTTTAGAGCAAAGACCTTATACGTTCGTATACTTACTGAAGACACCTATGAGCAAAGGTAATATACCTAGAATCCAGCTAGTTGCCGATACTGATTCCTCGAACTCTTCAAGCCACTCCACAAGGAATAACCCAAACACGCAGGCTGCACCGGAAGTCAGAAACTGGATAAAGTGAGCGCCAACTACTACCATCCAACCCCAGCCCCCATCTGGCGATACACTGTGACGCTGTTGCATGCTGAACTCTGAAGCTCAGAGTATGAACCTGCGCCAAAAAATAATCACATCGTTCATATATATAATCTTTACAAAACAGATTTTTCAGAAACCTTTCATAACTTTCTAGGCCTATCCAAAGGATTACTCTATCAATACTAGGCTATCGGAGATCGTGTTTTTTTTTACTGTTGCTCTAAAACTTTAGAACTCTTTACCTATCATTGCCTATCGATGATCGTCAGTCAAATTCTCTTCATTAGTTTAAATCGGGACTGTGTGCGAGGTGGCGCAGTCGGTTAGAGCGTCGTAACACTGCTGCGCACCGTAGTTCTGTTGGTGAATCGTTTGAGCGTGAGTTCAATTCGATACACCAACACAGCCTCGTCCCCATGCCTCCTTCAGACCGTGTATACTGAAGTAGGCATGTACATGGCGCATCGTGTTTCGGAAGACACGTAGAAATGTTGGTCCCGTGTATTGGAAGAGCTATCCCAGAGCCCGTTAAAAGGTCACAGACTCCTTCGTAAAGAGTATGGGATCATCCCGGTCTGTGTCTGTACACACATTTAGGTTGGGTTAGGTTGTCAGGAGTGGATCGTGACGGACCACTGAGTTTATTACTCTAATTGTCAAAGCGCAACTTGAGCGTATACAGGTCAAGACCTGGAAAGCAATAGTTGCAAGCGCAATGGCAACATAGTCGGAAAGCGTAGACGACGAGGACTCAAAACATTTGTATTCAATGCTGCTTATGACAGCTAATTTCAACTGTTTTGATTTTACATTTTGTTTGCTTTGTTATTGTTGTTGTTTTTCATATTCAATTTGTAATTAACTGTATTGTTTTATTGTTTGTTAATTACGCCTTGAATTAGATCTTGTTTCTAGATAAATGGCGCATTATAAATGCATATTTATTATTTTTATATGGGTGTACTTATTTCAGTGCATTTCACATGGTGATTCCAAATATGGTTATAAAATTTAACAATTTTGACATATTTGAAACATTTTGTAAACTTTTGGAATGTCGTCTGCAGCCGCATGCCGTGTAGAAAGTGTTAAAGGGGCACTTACAGTTTATTGACTTTAAAAAGGCCTTTGACCGTGTGTGGCACAAAGCACTGTGGGCCACGATGAAGCTTTACAACATGGGCCAAAAGCTCATTCAAACCATCGAGCAACTGTACAGCAAAGCCAGCAGCGCAGTACTTGTTGCGGTAAAGTTGGCAAATGGTTCCACACCGCAGTTGGGGCCCGACAAGGCTGCCTACTATCCCCTACCTTATTCAATATCTTCCTAGAAAGAATCATGACTGATGCACTAACAGACCACAATGGAACAGTCAGCATAGGAGGGAGAAATATCACCAATCTGAGGTTGGCTGACGACATTGACGGACTGGCAGGTAGCGAAGAAGTGCTGGTGAGTTTGGTTCACCAACTGGACAAAACATCGACAAGATACGGCATGGAAATAAGTGCAGAGAAAACTGATGAGTAACAAAGACGAAGTGATAACAACACCAATCACAGTCAATGGCCAAAGACTGCAGACAGTTAAGAAGTTCAAATACCTTGGGGCCATCATCAGCGACGAAGGTTCAAAGCCAGAAATCCTTTCAAGAATCGCACTTACAACAGCTGCCTTGGCGAAGTTACAACCCATTTGGAGAGATAAAAATATCACTCTCGGCACCAAGCTAAGGCATGCCCTTGTGCTCTCCATCTTCTTGTATGCATGCGAGTCATGGACTCTGACAGCAGAACTACAGAGAAAGATTGAAGCGGTAGAGATGAGAAGTCTTAGACGCCTCCTTGGCATTTCATATACTGACCACATCACAAACGAGGAAGTGCGTCGTAGAGTGGCACTGCACATGAAGAACTATACAAACCTGCTGGCCACCGTGAAAAAGCGGAAACTAAAATGGTATGGCCATGTGACCAGATCAAGTGGCCTCTCCAAGACCATCCTGCAGGGCACCGTAGAGGGCAAGCGAAGAAGAGGTCACCAGAGGAAAAGTTGGAGAGACAACATCACAGAATGGACAGTGTATTGGAAATGCGACTTTTGAAAATGGGATATTTTCCTTTAAATGGTGCTAATCATGGTTTTTCTTTGTTGTTAGGGGGCAAATTTGGTATCAAATTATGCCTAAAAGATTCATCTAAATGCCTATCTAGCCTGTTTGGACAAAAACAAATTGAAAGTTACTCAAAATGACATAAACAAAGTGGTATACTTTCTTTTGTTGAACCCTTTAGTAGACCCCGACTTCGCTCCTCGTCTGATGCTACCAGGCTTTTTGTTCTCGATCTAAACGTCAAGCTGGTGACAATTCCTTTCGTGTATATCACTATCCGCTCCTGGTTAGCATCAGAGAGGCGCCGTCCATCTATATCTTCAAACGCCGGTTAAAAACTCATTTGTTTACAAATTTCTGATTTGTTGTTGTCTTTGCATGACTTGTGTATATATTGTTATTTGTATTTTTATTGTATCTAATGCTGTTTCATATTGTCAAGCGCTGTGTTCTTTGTAGAGCGCTATATAAATGCTTATTATTATTATTATTATTATTATTATTATTACATACACAAAATTACAGCTGTAAGCATTCAGAAAAATCATTTGTCTTTGTGCAATAAATCGTCGTTTCAAAATATTCCATCCCCGGCTCGGACAGCATTTTATGGTCATTGGGAAATAACGTCATTCAAATAAGTATTTGGTATTTGTTAATTCTTTGTCACTATAATTGGGAACAGTCACTGTGGCCAAGTGTGGTCTAAGGCGTTGGTCAAGTAAACTTGTATAAGCTATGAAAACTCTTACGTTATCGAGTCTCACTTGGATCAATTTTCATTTTGTCTTTCTTTTTGTAACAAATGACGTTGTTTTATCAGTTGGAACATTGGAAATTTAATTTATACTTATACAAATACTTTTCCCCCTTAAGTGTACAGCTTTTCAAGAAGAATGGTGCGGAGTGAAAATAAACTTTCCTGCTACTGCTAGACTACTCTGTAGTCCGATTTTTTTTCTCTTTCTTCTTTTTCTCTTTTTTATCCTTTTTACTACCAACCCCAGTCTTGTGACTCACGTGAGAACTCTACCCAAAGCCGGGCGATATTTATCCCATTTTCTGATTATTTATCAGCATTTCAGCGTATTCATTAGTCCTAAACGCAGTACCTAGAAGTGGGGGTACATGTAGGGCGCCCACACTTGTTACCATTAACAACATGGATGGGCAGTATTATAAGTGAGGGCGCTCCTACTTGTCACCGTTAAAGTTATACATTCCCCATTCGCCATTGGAGTTCGTTATGATTTTACCTACGATTCAGGCCCAACAAATTAAAATAGCCTAAACATTAGCCCAGATTTGCTTTTTTGGATATTATATCACATTTTGACCTACGTATGATATCGCTGTTACTAACCAGTGAAATCCCAACACATTTGATGATACAAATGTCTTTCACCTTCAAATGGCATGAAAAAACGATTCAGCCCCAACAAATTAAAATACCATAAAAAATAGCCCAGATTTGCTTTTTTTGATATTATACGAGTATCACATTTTGAGCTACATTATGATATCGCTGTTACTAATGCCATTAAACCAGGGTAAATTATGTCTGCTTAAAGACATCTTTGTGATAATATGCTTGTTCATCAAGGTCGTATAGTGCTCAGTGAGATTGTTCCAATTTTCTGAACCGATTTTTGGTGCAAGTTTACAATCGTGATTTTCCCAAAAGAAACTAAGCTCTCACGCACAGATATAAAATCGCTTTTGTGTACTGAAAAATCTTTTGCTTCGGTGGGAGCTTTCTACATGGTTTTACATCACATAATATTTCAACTACTTCATGATATCGCCCAGCTTTGGGTAGAGTTCTCACGTGAGTCACAAGAGTGTGGTTGGTAGTAAAAAATAAATCTAAAGTCTTGTCGCGACGTGTGGGGATTTTGATCGTCTGAGTAAGACTAAGGTGAAACTTAGTGCTGATATCCAAAAGAAGATGACATTGGATCGAAATGTTGCTACCTGGTTTGACTATGTTCTTATTCCAGTCAATATCTCTCATGTTAAAATCGCCTCCTAACCAAACAGAACAATTGTTGCCGTAGTTGGAGTGAAGTGTGGAGATTGAACTGTCAAGTTCGTGAAGCGAATCTTTGGAGGAGTCCGGATTATAATATGCACCGATATGCATCTGATCGCGTTTTTGCCCAAATCAAGTATGATCCATAATAATTCAGCGTCAACAGAGAGATCATCTAAGATCTGGGCAGTCATGTTTTTGACTGCGATCATAACTCCGCCATATTAAACCATCAGCGCGATCTTTACGAAAAATTTGGCAATGATCAGGACAAATGTTACAATTCTTTAAATCAGCGTTAAGCCACGTCTCAGTACATATCAAAATATCAGGTTGCTCAGCTTCCAGCAGAACTTGAAATTCTGCAATTGTGCATTTAATGCTTTGGAAGTTAATGTTAAATATCTTCAAGCCAAGTCTTTTTTTGTTTTGAATTATGCTGTTTACTGGAGCCTTGAGCGGGTTGAGCATCAGAGTTTGTAGTACTAAACTGCTCACAAAAAGTATCGAAACACTCAATAATGATCCAATATATAACGGCTCGAAAAGGTATGCATTAATTGAAGCAAATAACCAAGTGCATAATTTTGTTCTGCGTATTTTAACACCTCGATCGTTGAGATACGATGTTGTGGAGCGGAGTTATTGTCATTTCAATGATCGTGGGTCCAGTTTCAAAAGTGGCACTCATCCCTATTGAAAATCACGAATCTGATCATTCTAAACAGTAATGCAAACCTCTTTCTATAGAATGATTGTCACTTTTGAAACTGGACCCACGACCATTGAAATGACAATAACTCCGCTCCGCAACATCGTATCTCATCGATCGAGGTGTCAAAATACGCAGAACAAAATTATACACTTGGTTATTTGCTTCGATTAATGCATACTTTTTCGAGCCGTTATATATTGGATCATTTCTAAGTGTTTCGATACTTTTTGTGAAAAGTTTAGTAGTTACGTTATGAGTCTTGTTTTGAACAGTTTGTTTTTGATCACGTTGTCGTTGGGGCCTGGTGTCGTTGTCGCATGTCAGCGGTCTACTCTGTCCAGGTTTTACGTTTCTTTTTGAAAGAAACCGTTTTGAAAGTTTCATTGTCATTAACTTCAGTATTATCTGAAGTCTTGCTTTTCAGCAAATTGTATGCGAAATTCTAGATGGCACACTACCGGTAATACGATTTTTGGAGCTCTTAAGAGGGGAAGATTTTAATAAAATGTGAGAAACATTGAAAAATGAGTCGTTAATGTTCACAATGTCACAAGCAGGGCAAAGCCATGCAAAATCACCGATTTCAATGAGTTTTGTGTACTCCTCGTCACTGATATCGCTACAGTTGGTGTGGGTCCACTTACCACAACCGTCACAACTTAGAGCACGTTGGTTGTCACAAACCTCATCATCAGTGGGTACAGGGGAATTTTGGTTTTTTAGCACGACGTCTAGGCTTTCTTACTGAAGGCCCTGGGTGGGGTGCACGTCACCATAGAGTCCCAAAAGTGAAAATAAATTGGCAGCAATAATAGAGTTTTTGCCAGGTTGAACATTGATCAACATGGAGTAATAAATGCCTCTCATCATCATCATCATCATCATCTACCTATACTGTGCATAAACCTCAATATTGAGTATACTCGCACAATGTATCCCTGGAACCTAGGAATACAAACATGAGCGTACAGACACAGACCGGGACGATCCCCTACTCTTTACGAAGGAGTCTGTGACCTTTTAACGTGCTCGGGGATAGCTCTTCCGATACACGGGACCAACATTTCTACGTACCTTCCGAAGCACGATGCGCCATGAACATGCCAACTTCAGTCTGCACGGTCTGAAGGAGGCATGGGGACGAGGCTGTGTTGGTGTATCGTTTTGAACTCTCACTCATAAACGATCCACCAACAGAACTACGGTGCGCGGCAGTGTACGACGCTCTAACCGACTGCGCCACCTCGCCCCATTAAGCAAGCAGTTGTTTTCTGAGCTTGCACGAATAATACAGCAAGGTAGCATTGTCAAATTGTTTACTGAATGAGTTTACAACATTACTGACGACATTGCTAGCGTTACCAGGGAAGATTGAATTTGATCCAGATAATAAATGTTAGGATCCTACCTTACTATGGCGCAGTATCAATCCGTTGTTGTTATCAAATTGGTATTCCAGATGGAGAGCAAGAAGACGACCAACGAAGTTAGCGTGCGTGAGAGAATGCATGAGTGTAAAGATGGCGGGATTTTTTAAAGAATGGAGTTCGCCTGACAAACCATTCAGTTTATTGTAATTGGTTTTTAAAATAGTGAAAAATACATCTAAAAGTACGAAAATAACAACACAATCTGCTGACAGGCTGGCGAGATTATAGCGAAACCGGTGTAGGTTGGTGTTAGACCTCTGCCGTAAATATAGCGTTGAATAAAAATGACTAAATTAAAGTTCATATTGAATTCTGAAGTAAATTATATAAACGAATAATTCTTCAACACATTTCCTTTCCCTTTAAATGCCTCTGGCGGGGTCCGTGGGTTATATTTTATACTGTTAGAGCTATAAACACATTTATGTTATTACCTGAGTTACTGTACACCATCTGTATTTATACGTCCTACTGCAGAGACGTGCTGTCATGGTATACAAACATTGACCCCGACCCTTAGGGTCAATGGTACAACAAGCAGTGTTTTCCCGTTGGCACAAGCCACCCGGGGGGGGGGGGGGCATTCAACTTGTTTTTGGTAGGCGTGCCGCCCAGGGTCTGAAAAAGGAAGGGGCTTGGGAACTAAACTGAGAGAATTTTATGACGAAAAATAATGTGTTGAGAACTGATTTTCTCGAGAAAAAAATAGGTCTTAATTCAGACACCCCCCCCCCCCCCCCCCCCCCCCTGTTCGAGCTTTTAAACAATCTAGTCGAAAATTAGATAAGCTTATTCATGTAATTCCGTCAACTAATAACGGTCGTTGCACGCACGCAGTGTTGGCCTACGCTATGCCAACCATTGTGTATTACCATGCAGTAATACTATAAACTGCAACCAATATGGATGGGCTATCACTGTTCTCTAACAGCGTGTTTTTACTGAAGAAAAAAAGCAGGCATATGACTGCTAACGGATTAAAAGACAACAGATTTTAATCCGTTAGCAGTCATATGCCTGCTTTTTTTCTTCAGTAAAAACACGCTGATAGTCTAACAAATTTAACGCTTTAACCTGATAATGGTGCAGACAACGCAGTCTTTTGAAAATAAATAGAGTCTATTTTACCCAACAAAAGGATAGAATTTACCCAACCATTGTAGAAATCATTGCCCAATATTATGGGTAAAATCAAATATACTACCCAACAAATGGCTAAAATCAAATATACTACCCAACAAATGGCTATGGCTTACCCAATAATGTAGTAAAATAATTGCCCAATAGGCATGGGTAAAATTCTATTACCCAACAAAATGCTAAAATAATTACCCAATATTACTGGGTAAAATTATATTACCCAAATTTACCCAACAAAATGTTAAAATAATTACCCAATATTACTGGGTAAAATGTTATTACCCAACAAAATGGTAAAATAATTACCCAATATCATTGGGTAAAATGTAATTACCCAGAATTAGGGTAAAAAAATTACCATTATGTTGGGTAACTGTTACCCAACCGGGGTTGGGTAACACGTTTACCCAGAAAAAGGGTTGTTGATATAGCACCCAGCGGTTGGGTAAAACTTTACCCAACTTGGGTAAAGTTTTACCCAACCGTTCTAACAGTGTATAAGAAATAGCCCATGGGCGTCAATCAGAGCGGGGACACGTCCTCCCACTTCTTGATGGCTCTCATATAGGGTAGGCTACTATAACATGCCATCTCCAGAGTTCTAAACTCTTGCTCCTAGTCACATGTAAATATTTTTAACAATAATGAGAGCCTCCCTAGTAGCTGTGCTAGTAGCCATTCACTGTTAGAACGGTTGGGTAAAACTTTACCCAAGTTGGGTAAAGTTTTACCCAACCGCTGGGTGCTATATCAACAACCCTTTTTCTGGGTAAACGTGTTACCCAACCCCGGTTGGGTAACAGTTACCCAACATAATGGTAATTTTTTTACCCTAATTCTGGGTAATTACATTTTACCCAATGATATTGGGTAATTATTTTACCATTTTGTTGGGTAATAACATTTTACCCAGTAATATTGGGTAATTATTTTAACATTTTGTTGGGTAAATTTGGGTAATATAATTTTACCCAGTAATATTGGGTAATTATTTTAGCATTTTGTTGGGTAATAGAATTTTACCCATGCCTATTGGGCAATTATTTTACTACATTATTGGGTAAGCCATAGACATTTGTTGGGTAGTATATTTGATTTTAGCCATTTGTTGGGTAGTATATTTGATTTTACCCATGTATACATGTTTATTTTCAAAAGACTGCGTTGCCTGCACCATTATCAGGTTAAAGCGTTAAATTTGTTAGACTTAGAGAACAGTGATAGCCCTACATCCATGGTTGCAGTATATAGTATTACTGCATGGTAATACACAATAGTTGGCATAGCGTAGGCCAACACTGCGTGCTTGCAACTTACGGTCGGACGGAATTCAATGAATAAGCTTATCTAATTTTCGCTAAAAGCTACGACTGTCCTCTAGCGTATTTACTGCTCTACCTGAACATCTTGTAGACAACACAATATTAGAATATAAATATGTTATTTTACCATGAAAAACCTTCAGTAGTTCCTCCCCAGCCAGCGCCGGTTTACCAGTCACCAAACCGGCCATTTTGTTTTTGTAAATCATGCGGTTGATCGCGGTGACCAATAACAGCTCGTCCAAGATACCACGTGACCTTAGTAGACCAACGTTGGGCAAAATCCTTTTTTACCCAACCCTGTAACACCCCTGATTACACAACTAATAGGTAAAACTGATGAAAAAAATATTACTCAACCGTTGGGTAAAATGATTTTTGCCCAACCCGCATTTGTTTGACCAATACTGGGTAAAGTTTACCCAACCTGACTTTACCCCGTACTATTTTACCCAGTGTTCTAACAGTGTTCAGACACGCTAAAACAGCTTCCGGGGCTCCGCTCCATCAACCCGGGCGCGAGGTCGCCCGTGGAACCCACCAGAGGCATTTAAAGGGATACGCAGTAGTATTGAAGAATTATTCTTTTATATAATTTACTTCAGAATTCAATATGAACATTAATTTATTCATGTTCATTCTTTTTATTTTTCAATATCTATACATACATGTAGTATATAACATAGTAACAGTATTAAACATACGAGTATCAAGAGGTTACAAATGAACAAAACCTGACTCTACCAGCGAACAGCATGTACCACAAACTATCATTAGCTTGAACATAGATGGCTCATGATCATCAACGGTACATGACCTTCGCAGGTGAGTTGATAAACAAAACAATAATAATATGGGCTTTCATGTACCGTGTGTTTTACAAGACAATTAACAAAACCTACTATTTACTCTGTGCCTTGTAGGCTTTTGCCAATCATAACCCTAACACTACCATATACCCCAAAATACCACGACTGGGCACGTTGGTACCACCCGGCGTGGAAGTTTTTTGATGAAAAAATGGACCCAATACATACAGTCTGGGCTATACACTGCCCAGAACTGTGTGCCAGAGCCGTGGTGAAGTGTGGAATCCCTCGCCTGTGGTGCGAGAGGTCCCTGGATCAAATCCCGGGGGGATCGGGGGATATTTTGGTCGATTTTCCGCGTTGAAGAAAAAATTCTGAAAAAAGTGGGGGGAAGTGTTAGGGTTAACGAGCAATTTTTTTGAATTTTTTTTTTCTTCAAAATTTTTCTAAGTTTCGTTAATATAACCCTAACACTACCATATACCCCAAAATACCACGACTGGGCACGTTGGTACCACCCGGCGTGGAAGTTTTTTGATGAAAAAATGGACCCAATACATACAGTCTGGGCTATACACTGCCCAGAACTGTGTGCCAGAGCCGTGGTGAAGTGTGGAATCCCTCGCCTGTGGTGCGAGAGGTCCCTGGATCAAATCCCGGGGGGATCGGGGGGATATTTTGGTCGATTTTCCGCGTTGAAGAAAAAATTCTGAAAAAAGTGGGGGGAAGTGTTAGGGTTAACGAGCAATTTTTTTGAATTTTTTTTTTCTTCAAAATTTTTCTAAGTTTCGTTAATATAACCCTAACACTACCATATACCCCAAAATACCACGACTGGGCACGTTGGTACCACCCGGCGTGGAAGTTTTTTGATGAAAAAATGGACCCAATACATACAGTCTGGGCTATACACTGCCCAGAACTGTGTGCCAGAGCCGTGGTGAAGTGTGGAATCCCTCGCCTGTGGTGCGAGAGGTCCCTGGATCAAATCCCGGGGGGATCGGGGGGATATTTTGGTCGATTTTCCGCGTTGAAGAAAAAATTCTGAAAAAAGTGGGGGGAAGTGTTAGGGTTAAGCCACATATTTCCACTATGTCTCAAGATGCTAATTCTCCATCTTAATTCGATTAGACACTATTTAAATGCATCAACATTTGTATTATCAGTGATTTTGATAAGTCTAGATCTATACAAAGTGAACGGCGCCAGACTAATCATTCTATTTAGCATTACATTCAATACATTTTGATTATCTGGTTTATAACTAAGTACAATGATTTTTAACGATATTTCTGGACATGGAATATTGTTAGAAATACTAAATCTTTTAAAACGATTCCGAAAGCTATTTGACAAAGGACAGGCAGTAAATGAATGTAGATAATCATCTGACGTGTTGCACTCAAAACATTTTGGTGAGTTCGCATTATTCCATTTATATATAAGTTTGATTTGGTAGCGATGTTATTCTATATAATCATTTGTAATTGAATTCCGCCAATTTTCTCTCTTTTTCAAAAATAGTTTTCATAGTCGAAATATCGTCCCATTTTGGTGACGTGGTCAGTTCTTGTGCCCATTATCTGTTCTGAATTATTGGCACGACTGTAAATTGTTTGACAACATGAATATGAAGATACCACCATTATTTAAGGTCATTGATATATTTCATAACTTATGAATAATTATGTGCGTACCGTTATTGAAATATAGACCTCCCAAATTGACTGGAGGCGGGGCGTTTTGTGTGAAGTCGCGTGGTAACAAGAGGCAGATGTTTGCTTGAGTGGGGCCCTGAACATGGATATATGACATTTTAGCGGCGGCACTTTCAAAGACAAAGACTAAAAACAACAATAACTAGAAGTAGATCTGGTCTGAGACCAGGGCACCTTGATTTTGACCAATTCTGACATTGATTAGCCATTTCCTCTGAGACCAGAAGCATTTTAAGTGATATGGTAAGAATATTATCATTTTGACCCCTAGTGACCCCAAATAGTTTTTGATTTTAAAAACCGAACTATTATATATGCATACGGTCATTAGAAATATGTTGACCAATTTTGACGATCCTAGGTCATTTCACTAAATTGCAAGGGCGTTTTAAAGTAAAATCATGTTTTGGTCCCTAGTGACCCCTGTGACCTTTGACCCCAAACTATGAGAAGCTTAACGCTTGTATGAAGGTCTGGTAGGGATTCTACTGACCAAATCGGAGCAAGTCTTACATTTTACCTCTGTTTAGGTCAATGACCTCTAGTGACCCCATGTCACTTTTAATCGCGAAGCAACCTAAATGAACATTGATTTGAGGAATCTTTTGACCACTTCTGACAATCATCAGTCATTTCCTCCTGAAAAATAGCATTTTGAGTGACTGGTGTGAAAATTAACATTTTGACCTATAGTGACCCCTTGTTGCCCTTTGACCCCATGAAAATGATTGACTTTCTTCTTGTCTTATCAATGCCTATCAGGCGTCGTCATCCATTAACAATTGTGTTGCAAAACCGGAACTGGCGAGAGATGAACTTAGCCTAGGCTACTCAATTTACTCGGCCTACGAGCCTACTCCTAGGCCTATTTTTTTGTAGCCATAATATCAGGGCAACCAATTTCATTTTTGTCATGTTTGTCAAGCTACTGCAACTAGAAGAAACCACTAACATGACTAAGGGACAAGACAAAAGATGTTTGATTGTCAAAAAGAGTCACGATCCTAAATAATGTTATGTTGTGGGAATTACTCACCGAAAAAACGTCTTCTCTATCGCAATCCCTTGTTACAGAATACCAAGAATGGAATCGTACAATACGATTTAGCTGGGATTTTGATTGAATTTCCCATCAATTGTCCATAAACATACGATTGTTGAAGTGATTCGACTTTGATCCATGGATCCATGAATATGATGAGACATCGGCGTTGACTTTTTCAATGATTAAATAAACTTACCAAAAAAGCTTCAAAATTATTCGGTAGCTCTGAGACGAAATATTGGTCTCTAAGTCGGGGCAGATAAAGTCACATTGTCTTATTATTAGATCCAATAAATAAACTTAATGTTGATATGCTTCTGAAGTCTTCAATACAGGATCGGGCAAGAAGAAAATATCGTATTATCCATTGTATTCTGTCTTGATTGTATTTATTTATTTTCTGTGATTGTTTGCACATCGAAAGCTTTTAAGTCTTAGGTTAATTGGTGGCCCTGAACATGCATAATAGTTTTCAGAACTGTGATTGGTCTATTCCATAAGCTTCCTTTATAAAAGCTTCTCTGCTATTGGTCAATCCGAAGACAAATAATGACGTAGTGGGGGAACCCCTAGGACCCTCCATTGTTCAATGGGGTGGTAAAGATTTACCTCAGGAGGAAATCAAACAAAAATACGAACTCCAAAGTCAAAATAAGCCTTTAGAATAGCTTAACATTTACATTTGGGATGCTAATCAACATCAAGTGCCGGACAGTTATGAATAAGATTGGTAACTTTGTACGACTATTTTAAGGTTCATGTTTGAAATCGGTGACTTTGTTTTAGTACCTCGGGATTGCCAAGGGTACCAAAACAAAGTCACCGATTTCAAACATGAACCTAAAAATAGGTGTACGCAGGCACCAACCTTAAATTATTATGTCAATATCAAACCAATGTTTGAAATACAAAGTCTTACCATTGTGCATGATCAGTTCATTTCCCCATATTATATGACTTTTGGTCCTTAATGAGTCGTTTTGGTAAGTTTCTATAATCATTATCTAAATTATGCCATGCTTTTACCAGATCTGAATACAACTTTGGTAGACCAATTAATAGGGCATTGTTTGCTTCCACATTAATTTGTGGACCTGCAAAATATCCAAATGATTTTCAACATGCTATCAAGAGATTCTTTCGTTGAGCATAAAAGAGTTTTATCGTCAGCAATTGGCTAATAAATTATTCGTCATTTACATCAATGACAATACATGAGATAGATTTTATCTTGTCTAATGTTCAAAGCTAAGACTTCTGAGACTACGACCAACAAGAGTGCAGATAGCGGGCAGCCGCAGCCCTGACGCATGTTACGGCCCAATACGTGCACAAAAATGCTGTATTACCCTAACGCTAGTACACCAGTCAAAAAACTCCTTGTCTTATTATGGATATTTAAGAAAATATCAACCTCAGTCCAATACGTGCAAAAACAATTTTGTTTTGAAAAATGATCTAGAAACACCTGTTTAGTTTATATATCACTTCTTTATGTCTTATTACCTACAATCTGTCGAAAATCGTCTTATTATGGATATTGAAGAAAATATCAACCTCAGCCCAATACGTGCAAAAAACTCCTTGTCTTATTATGGATATTTCAGAAAATATCTACCTCAGTCCAATACGTGCAAAAACAATTTTGTTTTGAAAAATGATCTAGAAACACCTGTTTAGTTTATATATCACTTCTATTATGTCTTATTACCTACAATCTGTCGAAAATCGTCTTATTATGGATATTGAAGAAAATATCAACCTCAGCCCAATACGTGCGAAAAACTCCTTGTCTTATTATGGATATTTCAGATAATATCTACCTCAGCCCAATACGTGCAACAACAAAAATTGAAATATGATCTAGAAACACCTGTTTAGTTTATATATCACTTCTATTATGTCTTATTACCTACAATCTGTCGAAAATCGTCTTATTATGGATATTGAAGAAAATATCAACCTCAGCCCAATACGTGCAAAAAACTCCTTGTCTTATTATGAATATTTCAGAAAATATCTACCTCAGCCCAATACGTGCAACAACAAAATATTGAAATATGATCTATAAACACCTGTTTAGTTTGTATATGACTTCTATTCTGTCTTATTACCGAATATATCGAAATATCGTCTTATTATGGATATTTAAGAAAATATCAACCTCAGCCCAATACGTGCAACAACAAAAAATGATCTAAAAACACAAATGTTTAGTCCAATACGTGCAAACAAATTTGAAATATGATCTAGAATCACCTGTTTAGTTTATCAGTAGGCCTACAGCTTGAAATGACATTGCACTGACATTGCAACGTCCATTCTAATGTGAGCTGATGACTTCTATTATGTCTTATTACCAACAATCTGGCGAAAAAATCATCTTATTATGTATATTTTAAGAAAATATCAACCTCAGTAAGCAGCCCAATACGTGCAAAAAAAGTTTTTGAAATATGATCTAAAAACACATGTTTAGTTTATATTTGACCTCTATTATGTCTTATTACATACAATCTGTCGAAAAATCGTCTTAATATGGATATTTTAGAAAATATAAACCTCAGCCCAATACGTGCACACAAAAAATTGAAAAATGATCTAGAAACACCTGTTTAGTTTATATATGACTTCTATTATGTCTTATTACCTACAATCTGTCGAAAAATCGTCTTAATATGGATATTTAAGAAAATATCAACCTCATCCCAATACGTGCCAAAAAAATGATCTAAAAACACATGTTTAGTCCAATACGTGCAAACAAATTTGAAATATGATCTAGAATCACCTGTTTAGTTTATCAGTAGGCCTACAGCTTGAAATAGAATGGACAATGTCAACGCAATGTCATTGCAATGTCAGTGCAATGTCAGTGTAATGACTGCACTAATCGGGTAACAATGACATTGCACTGACATTGCAATGTCCATTCTAATGTGAGCTGATGACTTCTATTATGTCTTATTACCTACAATCTGTCAAACAAAATCGTCTTATTATGGATATTTAAGAAAACAACAACCATTTTTTTTTAAAGATCTAGAAACACCTGTAGTTTATATATGACTTCTATTATGTCTTATTACCTACAATCTGTCAAAACAAATCGTCTTATTATGGATATTTAAGAAAACAACAACCATTTTTTTTTTAAAGATCTAGAAACACCTGTAGTTTATATATGACTTCTATTATGTCTTATTACCTACAATCTGTCGAAAAAAATCGTCTTATTATGGATATTTAAGAAAACAACAACCATTTTTTTTTAAAGATCTAGAAACACCTGTAGTTTATATATAACTTCTATTATGTCTTATTACCTACAATCTGTCGGAAAAAAATCGTCTTATTATGGATATTTAAGAAAAAACAACCATTCTTTTTTAAAGATCTAGAAACACCTGTAGTTTATATATGACTTCTATTATGTCTTATTACCTACAATCTGTCGAGAAAAAAATCGTCTTATGGATATTTAAGAAAATATTAACCTCAGCCCAATATTTGCAACAACAAAAAATGATCTAGAAACACCTGTTTAGTTTATATGTGACCTCTATTATGTCTTATTACCTACAATCTGTCGAAAAATCGTCTTAATATGGATATTTTAGAAAATATAAACCTCAGCCCAATACGTGCACAAAAAAAAAATGAAATATGATCTAGAAACACCTGTTTTGTTTATATATGACTTCGATTATGTCTTGTTACCTTCAATCTGTCGAAAAAAATCGTCTTTTTATGGAAATTTAAGAAAATATCAACCTGAGCCCAATACGTGCAATTTTTGTTTAACTTTTCATTTTGGGTGGAGTCAATTATAGGACGAGTTTATATTTCAGAGGGTTAAAAGAAAGATATTTATAACTGAACTTTACAATTACTGATTATATGACCATTGTTATATCGGGACGAAATGGACGTAGGTCGATTTAGTAAGGTACGATTTAAATATTTCAGAGGGAGGGTGTAAGTTAAAAGAAAGATATTTATAGCTGAATTTAATATTAATGATTAGGCACAATTTTTTTTGTTTAAATGGCATTAAATATTAAATCAAGTGTTTATAACATATATGTGCGACTCGTAAGAGTGATTTCAATATCTTGATGGCTGAATTTTGAGCTTCCGCTGGTAAAAGAAGATTAAAAATAAAAGATTAAACATTTTTAAAAATTCCGCCCACCGCCCGCCCCTCCTCTCTGAAAGTTGTGGAGGACAACATAACAATCTTTTTGGCCTTATAGGGGCATGGTTATGTCGGGACGAATTAGACGGAGGTCGAGTTCAGTAGCTTATGATTTATATATTTCAGAGGGAGTGTGCTTTATTACTAGAATAGCTTCAACATAACATTATTGACCCTGTACAGGCATTTTAACATTTGGACCAAAATACTTCTGGTCGATTCAAGCAGGGTCGATTAAACAAAGGCATTGTTTGAAGCTTTCAGAGGGAGAGTGGTTGCCAAATAGAATATCTTCGTATTTAGAGTTCACATTTTTTAGCACGTATTGGGCCAAAGAATGGTTTATTTGTCATTTTGTTCTATTTTAGCACAATACGTGCAAATTTGCACGTATTGGGCCGTAACAGACGCAAACCTCTGCTCAATCTAAAGAGCTTTGATTTCCAACCAAAATTTAAAACAGAATTCTCAATATTATTATACATTACAGTAATCCAATTGATAATCATACTTGCACTATTTACAAATTAATATTACAATGACAGGCTTCAGAATTGCAAGTTATAAAATTATTTCCTTCCGGAATCTGTTTTGAGCACTGGATATGTCACACATCACAGTTTAAGCCCGGAGTCATTCAACTGGCAATGGCACAATTTTAAAGGCCGTGGTCACCTTATCACTTTCCACGCGGCAGGCGGCTGCAGGCGACATTCCAAAATTTCACAAAATGTTTAAAAAATATCAAAATTATGGAATGTCATTACAATATTTGGAATCATCTTGAGAAATGCATTGGCATAAGTACAAACATGCCTAGTATCGGGTCAGTAATCCTTGAGATAAACTTTGAAAATTGTGAAAGGTTTCTAAACAATCTGTTTTGTGTATGGTAAAATAATAGCCGCGTGGAAAGTGTTAAAGAAGGAGCTAAAATATCATGGTTGTAATTGCTGAAAATTTTGAAGAAAAAAAATCGATGGTGTGTGCGAACATGGTCAGGACATTGGCCATGATGAATCAATTTGTTTTGAGCGGTTGCAGTCGAATGCTACCAATACCAACCTTTTTCGTTTTGATACCAAACTCTCATTTTGGCCAAAAATGCAGATAGCCCTCGATGTACCAATATATCTACCTTTTATATGTTCCAGTTTGATCTGTTTGTTTGATTTTACTTAACTTTCTTCATATGATTTGCCAATACCAATAGACTTATTGGACGCCAGTTTTTTAATGTCAGTTTGTTGGCTTTATTGTAAATTAAACTGATAATTGCTCTTCTTTGAGTGGGTGACATGTGACCTTTTGGGAAGCAGAAATTTGATGCGTTAAGGCTGGCTCACACTATGACGGAGAGGGGTCAACGGCAAGCTACGGTAAGCCGCGGATTGCAATTTTGAATTTCCCGCCAATCATCGTGTGTTGCCGTCAGTTGTCGCTGACGAATCCGCTAGCCACCGCAGACGGCCGAAATTATCAGTCGCGTCCGTCGGCAAATTCTCAGCATGTTGAAAATGTTGTGGCGGCAAAAAAAAATCGTTGTGATTCCGTTCAGATTTCATTGGAGACCGCAACCCTCATTTCCTTTACGTTTCCATGCCGTGCGAGGCCGTATCTAGTCGTTTTGAGATCGTCACAATTTCGTTGGTAGTCGTTGTCAACGACCATTGACGGCTTAACAACGGCAAGTGACGTCACATCTCGAACCCTGACGACACATTGCGGCAAGTAACGAAATTGTAACGACCTTGGTGCGACGATGGATTGCGAATTTTGGCCGGAGGGTGACGGGTGATGACTGCCGTTGATGGCGGATCGTTTGCGAGTTCCTGCGGCATTGCAACGGTGATCTGCGATGGGTTACGGTTTTGTAACGATGGTCCACGATTTTAAACTTTTAGTTAGTAGATTCTTCTCCAGCCCAGCACAGCGTATGTCTGAGTGGATGACCAGAACGTTGTGAAGAGTGGGAACGCCAAACTCGACTATTTATACGACCCGCCCACACACATCGTCATCGTCGCCGCAACCCACCGTCAGCAACCGTTCCTTGCCGCCAGCCAATCCGCTGCCAGCCTTCTGACCTCGTTCCTTGTTGCCGGGCTCCGTCGAGATATCGTCACTCGCCGCTCAGACAACGTCCGATTTTGGTCGCTAGACTCCGTTCCCTGCCGCAGTCATTCGTCCCTTGCCGTCGTGTTGTCGCTGAAGGTCGTTCCCACCCGTCAGCTATTCTAGCTTCCCCCTTTGCCGTCGTTTTGCCGCCAACATTTTGTGATTTTCACGTCCGTCGCCCTCCGTTGTTCATCTACCGCTACTATGTGAGCCAGCCTTTAACAACTAAGCTACTTATTACACCTGTCGAAATTGCCCTTTATTTTGTGAAACCCGGACTGGGCATATAAGCAAGCTTTTGGTTTTAAATTACTGAGGAAGTATTCAATAACCACTCAAAATGCACACAAATTCACTGTTAGGGAAGTTAAAGTTGGGACCGTGAGGGGAAAAATCCCCAAAATACGATCTTTGCAAGTTTCAGTCAGACCTTTTTTCTGTTGGGACACTCAAAAACCCATCAACTGTCAGATTTAAGTTACGCTTGCGCCGCCTTGCTATTCATAGAGATAATACCGCCTCAATAGACAACAATATAGTTCAATATGGATTAGGGCCATGTGTTTTGAACTCACCACCCAAAAAGGGTGGTGGCGTTGCATATTTGGTGACGAATCATCCATCTCTCTCTAATAACTCAACAACCAAATGTGGTAGAGCTATAGTTTAGGTGTCATTTGAAAGCCTATTTATCTAGCTACATTGTGTGAATAAATCAGGTATTTCTATAACTGTTTGGCTAAGATATGATTGATTATATTTCGAAAGTCAGGGGTGGTGGCGGTGGCGGTGGCGCTGTGTACAATCGCTATGGGTAATATTAAAAAAGTTCCCAATTCTACGTTCAATTTACAATAACTCCTTATTCCTGTATGGTACAAACATGATTTTGGTCTCATTTTATAGATTGTTTTTCATTCTATAAGTTTCTGTTTCAACAATCGTGTCAACTATTATATAATAATTGTAATCATGAATTGATTGCATTGTACTTGGCTCTCTCCCTATTCGCTACACAGTGAACTTGCTCTAATTCATCGGTTTTACATACATGACTATAACAAACAAAATATTCAACCGATGATAGCAAAATTATACATTTTTGCAAAGCTCCCAAATAGGGGAATTCAAAAATGCCGTTTAGATCAAGATAGGATGCATACCCCAAAAATATATATATTTGTAAACGCTAATAAATATGAAATTTAAAACGTTTGCGCTCATTCACTTCCCGATATAGTATATTTCAACAACCATTATATTCTGATGGGTAATTGAATGAGGAACTAATAATCACAGTCAAATTATGATTGGGATAGGTATAAAAATAGTATTGAGCTTTAATCAAAATATGAAGAAAAGAATCGATATGTTTAGAACATTCTTAATCACAACATGTTACCATTAGGTCCTATCTAAATCCTATCTAATATCATATTTGGATTCCTTGTGAGATTACCGTTCAGAAAATATATACTTTTTATGGGGTACAACAAGTAGTTATTGCGATATGCTAATTCGAATCTCAGATGGTGTAAAATATAAAAATCCGGACATGCAACGGGAAGGGTGGCGAGTTCAAAACACATGGCCTTAGGTCTCCCCGGCTAGTTCTGATCATGGTAGACTAATTCCATGTTCTGACAAGGCATGTTCAGAGGGGCATAAGTGATCGGCGTAAATTTAGACCCTGCAGCAATCAAAATTCCACATATATTTCCTCTACTCCGGACAGTTGTTCACACGGTACTAAATACAACGTTACTCCGAAGTTTTCCGACAAAGTTAACACGACCATCAATATCAATGTTCTGATTATTTCGAATCCCGTTTTCGGCAGCCTGGTGCTAAGCATTGGTTTCCAGTTTACAATACGATTTATTCAGTTATTTCCAAATTGTCGGTTCCTTTATTCGATTATTTCAGCTAGGTTTATTCATCGCTCGCTTGTAATGATGGATTCAAAATCGAAATTGATCTTTTTGTTACTAATTTTTCGCCTCTTTTCGGATGGTGGTATACAAGATTTAATGCCTATGTTGATAGCAACAGCGGTATTTTTTCAAGGCAGACAATCTGATAGGGATAAGCAGCATCGGATGCGTTTGTGGCATCGTCTCATCATTGGCGAAGGTTTACGCCAGACCTTACTCAGAACGAATTTACGCCTGTCTGAACGCAGTTATAAGCGTTCAGGTATTTCTGTTTAGCTGAGATATGATTGATTATATATCGAAAGTCAGGGGTGGTGGCGGTGGCGGTGGCAGCGGTGGCGGTGGCGCTGTGTACATTCTCTATGGGAATATAGAAAATGTTCCCTATTCTTCGTTCAATTTGCAATAACTCTTGATCCCGTATGGTACAAACATGATCTTGGTCTCATTTTAAAGATTATTTTATATTCTATTTCTAAGTTTCCGTTTGTTTCAACAAACGCGTCAACTTTTATGTAACAATTGTAATCATGAATCGAGTACATTGTCTTTGGCTTTCTCCATATTCGCTACACAGTGAACTTGCCCTAATTCATCGGTTTTACATACATGACTATAACTAAAAAAGTATTCAACCGATGATAGCAAAATTACACATTTTTGAAAGCTCTCCAATAGAGGAATTCAAAAATTTCGTTTAAATCAGGATAAGGTGCATACCCAAACTAATATTATTTGTAAACTCGAATAAATTTGAAATTTAAACGTTTGTGCTCATTCACTTCCCGATATATTATATTTCAACAAGTTACCCTTGACATCCATTTAATGCATGAGGAACTAATATACACAGTAAGATTATGATTGGGATAGGTATAACATATTTTTGCTTAATCAAAATATGAAGGGGGAAAAAAAATCGATATTTTTGAACAATCTTAATCACAACATGTTACCATTAGGTCCTATCTAAATTCCAATAGCATATTGGGATTCCTAGTTCAGAAAATATATACTTTTTATGGGGTAGATTCGGAGCAGATTCGTGTAAATAATTATGTTGTTAAAATTTCGCACGCTACGCGCGCATCAAGTTTAGGATGCGACGTCATTCGGTGGAATAAACATACAAAATGTAATAAGTTCAAACTGGTGTTCATCGGGAAAATATCCCATACTCCCATGACAAACACAGATACGCCACTGCACCAAACAACACTTTCGTGTTTACGCTTTGAACGTGGTCATAATAGAAAAGAGTGCTGATTTTTTTGAAACCGACTCTAGTCTAATAATAACAAAGACATCCCCTCGCGTATCGCGCTTGAAAACAAGCAATTTCACACTCAAATCCCCTCCTTCGTCAATATAACCCAACTATTCACAAGGTAGTCCGTCACCGTCTTCATGTTATTACTACCAATATTGCCGTCCATACCATCTCGCTTCAAAAATCCGTACACTTAAGGGGGGAAAAGCATTTGTATAGTATAAATTAAATTTCCAATGTTTAAACTGATAAAACAACGTCATTTGTTACAAAAAACAAAGACAAAAGAAAAGTGATCCCAGTGAGATTCGAAATCTAAGGTAAAAGTTTTCATAACTAATACAAGTTTACTAGACCAACCCTTAGACCATACTTGGCCACGGTGACTGTTCCCGATAATGATGGCAAAGAATTAACATACACCAAATACTTATTTGAATGTCGTTATTTCCCCATGACCATAAAGTGCTGTCTGGGCCGGGGATGGATATTTTGAAACGACGATTTATTGCACAAAGACAACTGATTTTTCTTAATCCTTACATCTGTAATTGTATGTATGTAATACAATTGTAAAAATGTAGAAATCCCGGTTTTTATTTTAATTGAGGGCGTAGCCTTCAAAACATCTCTTAGTATCCCTTTAACAACATGCTCTTCGATGTGTATTTTGAATAGAGAATTATGTGTACATACAGCTCGTAGACAGCCTTAATAGACACATCATGTCATAATGTTCATTGAAAGCCATCGTGTCAATATTTCAAATTACGCAATAAACACACCCAACTTTAAACCCAAGAGTTCCCCAAGAGTCAATTTTTGTGCATTTTTGGGGTGGTTATTGAATGTTTCTTTAGTATTTTAAAACAAAAAAACAGCTTATAGGTACCGATGTCCGGTTCATTATACGAATCCACAGTGCTATTATACAATTCCAAAACACTTTATAAAATTCTGCTGGAATACCATCGCAACCTGAACTTTTACCCGGTCTTGATCTACTGCTTCTTTACATTCATTATGCGTCAATTTACCTCGTTCCTCTTCGTTTAAAATCTCAGGAAATATTGTACTATTCAGATACCATTTAGGGACGCACCATTTGATATCCAGGGCCATGGAAGTTTGAGTCCGGCAGAATTTAACTTATTTTGGCCGCCGAAGGTGGCGACAAATAACACCATTGGTGTTGTGAAAGGTCCACACCAAAAAAAATTAACACCGGTGTACCGGTGTTAAATTTTTGGTGTTATATCAACACCATGTAGTGTCATTTTAACAACTGCAAGTGTGAAAAATAACACTGTAAGTGTTAATGTAACACTGTAAGTGTTAATGTAACACTGTAAGTGTTAATGTAACACTGTAAGTGTTAATGTAACACTGTAAGTGTTAATGTAACACTGTAAGTGTTAATGTAACACTGTAAGTGTTAATGTAACACTGTAAGTGTTAATGTAACACCAAGATAGTGTTAAAATAACACTAATTGGTGTGGACCTCTCGAAACACCGAACGGTGTTATTTTTAACACCGGTGTTTTTGCAGTGTACACTTAGGTTTTACCAAAGACCTTCTTGTACTAGAAATTCATTGATTTTACCAACTTAAAGAACATTTTGGTATATATAAATCCATGTGTCAGCCTCGGACCGGAACCGGGAAACCTGCATGATCCCCAATTACTATATGTAGTGTGAAATTCGTTTCTAAGCAGTAGATCAGAATATTTCAATCAGGTTTTGTTGTACAAGGAGGACTGATTGTTCGTAATCCTTACAGGTGTAAGTTCATACATGTAATACAATTGTAAAAATAAACAAATACCAGTTTTTATCATAATTGAGGGCGCAGCCTCCAACATATCACTGACTGTCCCTTTAAGTTAAGCTGCCCCCCCCCCCCCCCCCCCCCCCCACAAAAAGAACCCACCACGTCGCACAAGCATCAATTTCCCCTTAACTTCAGAAGCTGCATTGCCGTGTAGCCAGAGGGGGAAGGGGCGATCGCCCCATTTGAGGTTGAGATTGGCACTCTCCACAATCATGACAATGGGCACTGTCGGTTCTGCGAATAATAACTTATTGGAATTACACGTTCAAATAAGTAAAAAGATGGAAATTCGGTTGATGCATTTATGTCGTGAGTGGTGCTAATAATTCGAAATTATCTATTCGTGAAATTGTAGACCATGGCCAGCGAATTATAACATGTATAAGGTAAACGGTTTCATATGATATTAATTATCTCTCTCAGTGCCCCTTTAACACTTTCCACGCGGCTGCAGACGACATTCCAAAAGTTTACAAAATGTTTCAAATATGTCAACATTGTTAAATTTTATAACCATATTTGGAATCACCATGTGAAATGCATTGAATTAAGTTCACCCATATAATAATAATAAATATGCATTTATAATGCGTCATATATCTAGAAACAAGATCTAATTCTCAGCTAATATGTGTACACCAAATAGTTGTGACTATCCATGGGCCGCTTTGTACAATTCAACACTCTCAGAACAGGTATTAAAAAAACATGGGTTAAAAGAATGTTGGTTAAAAAGTATACTACATTGGTTAAAAATGAAGCGTTGGTTAAAAATTACTTTTAATACTGCGTTGGTTAAAGAGTAAAATTATAATTCATTTTTAGTTTATTCAACGTTGGTTAAGGCAACATAATTTTAACCAACAATAGGTCAAAACAAGATTCCCGCCAAAGAATTTCAATGGCGTGAAAATATTTTGCGCACATTATTTAGACCACGTAAGAATTTGTATGTGCAATCAATCGTGTTAGGCCGCCCCTTATACATTATGCCCAATATTAGCCTTGGTTCAAGGCGACTCTATCCTCCCCAACCTCTATCCTACCACCCTCCCTACCCCACCCCTCCCCTGCCCCATCCCACCACACCACCCCACCCCATCCAACCACACCCCCATTCCACCTCACCTCACCTAACAAAAACCACCGCGACCGGTGGGCAATTTTCACGGTCCGGCGACTGATATAGCTCTACACACAGGCAACCAACTGATAGCTCTACTCTACACACAGACAGCCGCGGACCAGGGGGAGGGGGAATAACACGATTGATTTCATATACGAATTCTGACGTGGTCTAAAAATTGCGGCCGTTTTGACAAGTTATCGCTTACCGGCCTTTTGGCTAGGATTGTGTGCCTTGTCCTTTGCCTTGTCCTGTCCCTTGCCCTTTGCCAAAGTTGGTCCTGGTTCTGGGGTTGCCGCCAATATTAAAAGCCAATAATGGGCCGATGAAACATCAATATTGTAATGTTGTCTGGGTTAAAGTTTAGCGAAACAAATAAATGTTTAACCAACATTTTTTAACCAACTGCTGTTGGTTAAAACATATTAACCAACAATTGATTAAACATTGTAACCAACCCCAGGTTAAAGTTTAACCAACCACTGTTGGTTAAAACATATTAACCAACAAATGATTAAAAATTGTAACCAACCACAGGTTAAAGTTTAACCAACAGCTGTTGGTTACGGTTTTAACCAACCAATTGTGTGGTTCACCTGGTAACCTCCCGTTGGTTAAAATTTTAACCAACATGGTTAAAGATTTTAACCTTTGTTCTGAGAGTGAAGGCGCAATTAACAAACGAGAAAACAATAGTTACAGTGAATTACAAATTGAATATCAAAAACAATAACAATAGCAAAGCAACAGTGGCGTAGCAGGGATTTTTTTCAGGGGGGGGGGGCAAGATTTCTGAAATTTTCGTAAAAGGTTGCCCCAAATTTTTTCCAAGTCACCAACTCGTGATTTTCACGTAAGTGGGGGTGGAGGTCAAAAAATGTCGCACGGTCAAAAAAAATAACCGACGATCATCGATAGGTAAAGAGTTCCAAAGTTTTAGAGCAACAGTAGAAAAAGCACGATTTCCGATAGCCTAGTATTGATACAGTCATCCTTTGGATTACCGAGGATCTGTTTTATACCAAGGATCAAAATGGTGAAGTTTGTTCGACATTTCCAGATGCAGATTTTGATCTTTCTGTGGATATTTATATTCACTTTCCCCCACAGGTTTGTAAGAAGAAACCGGATCTCAGACACCATAGTTCAAGCAGTTAATCAACCAGAACTTGATTCTCTCACCTCTGTAGACCATCAATTGCGTGAGAAAAACGATCATGGCAAACCGATTGATCCGATTAACACTTTCCACGCGGCAGGCAGCTGCAGACGACATTCCAAAATTTCACAAAATGTTTCAAAAATGTCAAAATCACTGTATTTCATTACCATATTTGGAATCACCATGAGAAATGCATTGAAATAAGTACAAACATGCCTGGTGTTTGGTCAGTAATCTTTGAGATAGACTTTGAAAATTATGAAAGGTTTCTGAAAAATCTGTTTTGTGTATGGTCAAAATAATAGCCGCGTGAAAAGCGTTAAGTACTCAAGTGCGTACTTGCGTAATTTGGGTACACAATTCCATCAAGGCTGCCCACTTACTAAAGAAACTTGTGAACGACTTGCTAACTTAAACCTTCTGCATTCGTCTTGTTTAGATCACCATCTTCAAGGCAGTACTTTGCCGATAAAGCATAGACGGAAGCGTATTAGAAAAAGAGGTACTCTTTGAGAACAATTCCTATTATTACATCTGAACGTCTACATACCAGTTAAACAACCCAAGAGAGTCGCCGATCTATCTGTTTTACGCCCTATTATTATTAAGCCCCACAATTCGAACTTAATTAATGTTCATACGTGGAATGCGAGATGTATAGAGCAGAAATGTGTTGTTGAGGACCTAATGACTACCGAAAAGAAAAGATACTTTCATGACAAACTATATTCTGCTAACAGTAAACAACAATTTGCTATTCTCAACTTGTTACTTAACAACGCTACCAACATGACCAAGCTGCTTCCAAGTTGTAGTTCTTTGTCTGATCTTGCAAATAGATTCGCTGATTTGTTGTTGTTGAGGAAATTGAAAAGATCAGACGGAATCTTGATTTGGATAGCACCTTAGGTGGTTCACATGATGTCATTGTATTATAACAGAGTATAGGTTCAAGTAACTGTGGTAGTAATGAAGATAAGACAGTTGGTGATGACTCGAGTTTTCAATCAGATAGTATGAATAACATGAATAAGGTCGTATGTGTCGAGAGTGATGCCACTGAGCTTCATGAGTTGAAGCCTGTTTCTCTTTATGTCTGCTCGATCCTATCATGTGGTTCCTCAAGGACAATTCTACCCAGTTCATTCCCATTTTGATTGAAATTGTTAATGTTAAAACAGGTAATTTCCCTGATGCTCTCTAGGATGCTATCAAAACACCGATTATTAAGAAACAAAACATGGATCCTAATATTCTCAGTAATTATAGGCCTGTTTCTAACATCAAGGTGGTTGCTAAAGTTGCCGAAATGGCGGTTTCTGCTAGGTTGACTGATCATCTCAATAGTAACAACTTGAATGAAACATTCCAATCAGCTTACAGACCATGTCATTCCACAGAGACGGCCCTTCTTAGGGTTAAGAATGATATTGCCAGTGCAATTGATAATAACAAAGCAGTCTTTCTTGTCATGCTAGATTTATCAGCGGCGTTTGATACAATTGATCACGCTATTTTTATCAACCGGCTTTATCATACTTTCCATATCAAGGGTCGTGCTCTACAATGGTTTGCAAGCTACCTGCAGAACAGAAAAGAAGAAAAAATCGTGTTTCCATCCCAGGTTAATTTTCTCAAGAACAGGTTTTAAACTTTGGCCTGCCTCAGGGTTCCATCTTAGGGCCTAGAGGATATACCATGTAATACTCATCCAGTTAGAGACATTTTACTAGGAATAATGTTAATTTTCACATCTATGCCGACGATACTCAAATCTTTGTTACCTTTGATCCTAGAAATGATGCTGAATGATGCTGAAAAATATGCTGCAGCTTAATCAAGCAAAAACTGAGTTTTTTATTGCAGCTTCTTCGAGATTTATTGGTCGCCGTTCGGATATTACATTCACTGTTGATGATGTCACTATCAAACCAACGTTGGCACTAAGGAATCTTGGAGTCACATTTGATCCTGTTCTGAACATGTCCCGTCAAATTTTATCTACAATGTATTGTTAAGTGTGTCAGTTTTCATTTACGCAACCTTTCCAGGATCCGACGCTTCATGGACTATGACACTGCAAAGTTAGCTGTTCAGGCGCTTGTGTTTTCGCGTATTGACTATGGTAACGCCTTGCTGCTCGGAGCCACTGAGTACGATCTAACTCGTCTTCAACGCCTACAAAATAGAGCCGCAAGACTGAGTTTTGGTTGGTCGTGATACATCTAGTGCCCCACTGTTACGTCGTCTTCATTGGCTGCCGATCCGTAAACGTATTGAATTTAAGATCTTAAACATTGTCCACAAATGTGTGAATGCATAAATGTATAAATGATCTCCCCCTCTCCTCACCCACTTCCCTTTTTATAATATTTGCTGATGACACAAACATTCTTTTTTCTCACAGTGATCCTGATCAACTTGAAAATCTAATCAACAATGAACTTAATAACATCTCAAATTGGTTTAAACTTAATAAACTATCCCTTAATATCGATAAAACTAACTTCATGATATTTAAAAATAAGCATAGTAATAAACCTGATCTAAACATTAAAATTGTAATCGATAATAATAATATTAATAAAGTTGATATAACTAAATTTCTTTGTATTCTAATTGACAATAATTTATCATGGAAAGCTCACACATCCCACATAACGAAAATAGTTTCAAAATATAATGGTATCTTCCGCAAAATAAGAGCATACACTGTATAATACCCTTGTTGTACCATATTTATCTTACTGTACCATTATATGGGGAGATAGAAATAATGCCAACTTAGAATCCTTATTCATTCTCCAGAAGAAAATCATTAGAACTTGCATCAATTCCCTATGGCTTGAGCACACCACACCTCTCTTTATTCCCTGAACAAGCTTAAAATCCGTGATATCTATACTTATCAACTTGATATACATATGTACAGATACCGCCACAAATTATTACCCCTTGACCTCCCTGCCACCATATTTATCAATCACTCTGATATCCATAATCACAATACGCGTCATGCCACTGATATTCTCATTGCTCCTACTCATACCAAACTGGCTGAGAATACTTTCAGATCCCAAGGTCTACTTACATGTATTTGGAATGACATGAGCCACACTCTCAAAATCTGCAAGTCACTTGCTATATTTAAAATTCACCTAAAAAAATACATCCTACTCTAATATCGCTCTGAAATGTTTAACAACGAGTACGCTTCAATTCCCGGGCTTCAATTAAATAATCTATCAATATAATGTAAATGTCTGTCTAATGTACCCTCATTTTTATTGTATGCATTCACACATTCAGTGTATAGCTTTTAAGTATAGTAATCTCATTGTATTAACACCCTATACACTGTATCTACGATCCGTATACATTAATCTGTTACTGTAACCACAGATGGTGTTCCACCATCTGTGCTGTAACCTATCTTTGTATTACTCCCTTTTATTGATATTATGTATTATACTATTATTTATTCATTTGTAATTATTATATCATTGGGTGCCATCTTCCTCACGCTCTGCGTTTTAGACTGGCATCCACATCTCCTGTGTATTTGTATTTATAAATAACTGTTACTGTATGTTTACCGAGATGAAAACAAATAAAACTGAAACTGAAACTGAAACTGAAACTGAATGGTCAAGCTCCGGAATACCTACAGCATCTCATAACTTTCAATAAGCCAATATATGCTACTAGATCGTCACGTGATACCACACTCCTCTCAATACCAAGAACAAGAACATGTACTGGTGACAAAGCGTTTCAAGTAGCAGGACCACGTCTATGGAATTCTCTTCCCCTCAGCATGAGGCAGGTCAAAACAATTAGCGTTTTCAAAAAATGCTTAAAAACTCACTTGTTCGACTGATGTTATTTTGTTTGTTTTTTCATGTTCATGTAATTATGTATAGTTTGGGCTGTAATTTATGTATTATTGTATATGTTATTTTCTTGATTATAAAGCGCTGTGATCTTTGTAGGGCGCTATACAAATGTTTTATAGTATAGTATAGTATAGTATAGTATAGTATAGTATAGTATAGTATAGTATAGTATAGTATAGTATAGTATAGTATAGTATAGTATAGTATAGTATAGTATAGTATAGTATAGTATAGTATAGTATAGTATAGGCCTTGAAAGGTTTTTTCTGTTTTGTAATGGTAAAACCAATAGACGCGTGGAAAGTGTTAAGATTATACATATGAACGATGTGATGCTTTCTTGCGCAGGTTTATACTCGGAGTCTCAGAGTTCAGCATGCAACAGCGTCACAGTGTATCGCCAGATGGGGGCTGGGGTTGGATGGTCGTAGTTGGCGCTCACGTCATCCAATTTCTGATAGCCGGTACATCCTGCGTGTCCGGGTTATTCCTGGTGGAGTGGCTGGAGGAGTTCGGTGAATCAGTATCGGCAACTAGCTGGGTTATAGGTCTATTACCTTTGCTCGTCGGTTTCCTCAGTAAGTATACGAACGCAATAGGTCTTTGCTCTAAAGTAAAAGGTGCCTTGCCGAAAATAAGACGCAATGTTTTCCCGGTTGAACATGACTAATTGTCATGTAAGGGAACAGTTCCATTTGTACGCGATAAATTTATCGCGACTGTATCGGGGCCTGATATGTTTTGGACCCGATGTTTTTCAAGTTGATTCGCGATAAAATAGTCATCAGGCCCCAATAAAATAGACATCGGGGCCCGATACGAGGCCTCTGCCATACCCTGGGGTATGTTTAGCAAATAGAGCGGGACATTGTTTAGCAAATACACGAGGATAATACAATTTACGTTAAACATCCATAATCAATAACATTATCTCTAAAAACATGAAATGCTGAATTTGTACCTTACAACTAGAATAAATAACCCGAAGCTCTATTTACATACCGACCACTTATCTTTCGTTATATTTAAACAAGCGGTAATACGCTACTCGATAAATAATCCTTTGCTACTCGCAACTGTACGCGATAAAAATCTCATCGGGGCCTGATAAAAATTCATCGGGGCCCGGAATATTCTCGCAATTTTTATCGCGTACAAATGGAACTGCTCCCTAACAACATTGGAAAAAGAGTACTCGGCTCGTGTGCAAAATAATATTAGTCTTGCCCAAGGAAGATTTCTTGAGCATTAACCAGCATGCCTGGATCACTTCTTTCACATGATCAGTGGTCTCTGGCTACTGGTTCCCATTGACATAATCATTTTGTTTCCGCACACATTACAGGTCCTATTTCAAATGCTCTTGCCACCCGATTTGGTCATCGACAGGTCTGCTGCATCGGGGCAGTGTTATCATCTCTAGGATTTTTGATATCAGCATTTGCTGAGAGTCTAACACATCTTTATCTGTCGTTTGGCGTTCTCCTAGGTATGTACAACGCGGCTCGGGGAAAGTCACAACTATTTGGTGTACATATGTTAGCTGTGAAGATCATCGCCTCTCTGGGCTCCTTTCAGCCCAATTATCCCATACTTTTGGAAATGTTATTCAAAATACCATATTTTGCATTGTATTCCCCAGACGTCTAAAAACTCTAAAGAAATGTTTTTAAAAAAAAACCACTTTTTTGTTGCAAACTTTCATTCAAAGACCACATTCCTCATGTTCCTTGAGCATGTTGAGAATCTGTGCAAATTATGTCTCCACGAGACATCCCCCCTAATCATGTTTGACAGGCTCCCATAATTGTCCCTGGTCTTGGTACGTTCTATTATATATTCCTGAATGTACAGGGTTCGGCAGCCTTTCAGCCGTATCAATGTCATACCTACCTGAGTGTCCTCTCCAGGGGATCCTCCGCCTTCCGACAAAATCTATAAATCTCGTTGAGTTTATAGTCATTGTACTATTACATGTACGTGTTTCCTACATTAAAAAACTTACGCCCGTTATTATCATGATTAAAGACAAATTTCTGATCATGTTCACATAATGTTTAATTGATTAACTACAGGTGTTGGTGCCGTGTTATTATTCGCGCCGTCTATTATGATAGTCGGTGTTTATTTCAAATCCAGATTCACCCTAGCAAATGCCCTGGCATTTGCTGGCTGTGGAATAGGAGAGATGGTGTTTCCTCCTCTCACTACAGCACTCATATCATATTACGGATGGAGAGGAACGCTGATCATCTTTGCAGCGCTAAACATGAACATGTTGACCTGTAGTTGTCTCTTCCGGCCTCTTCCAAAACTCCAACATGAATATTTGCCTCACGAAGGAGACGAACAATCTGCGAAACAGAGTCACCGTGCGGATGATATTGAATTGAAGGCTAAACTCGGAGATGATCAGAGTGTTACAAATGTTGCAGAAGAAACTGCTGGTACAGACTCTCAATTGAGCGTCTGCTGCAGGAGAACACCCACTGCATCTGGTATACCAGATTTGTGTCGCACATCACATTTTCCAGTGGCCCTTTACACAGCATTCACTATCGGTATTGTCGGGTACGGCGGTGGCGTGTATCTAGTACCGAGAGCTATTCAACTTGGCTACCAGAAAGAGCAGTCGGCTTTATTACTATCGTTGTTCGGAATTGGTAGCCTTCTTGGACGTTTCCTTCACGGAGTGGTGATAGACTTGAAACTAATATCGACACAGATGGGTTTTGTATTATGTCTGGCTGCCACATCAGCCGAACTGTTATTGACACCCTTATCGAGTAATTTTGTAATGCTCGGGTTATTTTCATTCACTTTTGGGTTTACAATGGGTGTGCTGGATACATTAGTCTACGTTATATCCCGGGAGGTGTCTCCAACTCAGTTTTTGGCGCCCTCACTGGGGTTCGCTGTACTTGCAACCTGTTCCGGCAATGGATTTGGGACATTACTAGGTGGTAAGTTTCATATAAGATTCGTACACTTTCTTAGGGAGTGGTGGTGGTGTGGGGGTGGTGGTGGTGGGGTGGTGGGAAGGGGGGAAATATTTAACAATTAAGCAACTTTGTCATGAAGTAAGAGCAAGATGTTACTAGAGAGGAATTCCTAGGACCGATGTCACAGGTCGAACGCGAAAGTTAATTAACGCGTCAAATTTGAGCATTTCAGACTATGTTGGTAAACATTGCGGTAACTTCCGACTACGTCACACAATTTAGGCATACAATGCCTTTTTAGCTACTCACGCCAACCTTTAAGAAACCATTTCTTTCTCTGTGCTTAACTTTAAATTGTTGGTGGGAAACGTGCATTCTCGGCAACGTTCGTTACTTCTGTCATTCTTGCCAACTTAAATGCACCATCAACTTAAACATGTTAAAGGCATCAAAGCTCTGTGAAATAAAAAAAAAACCTATGTTCTTATGATATTCTTAATGACAAGGGACCATGTCTTAGAGATTCATAGTTGCCAGCGCCTGCTGTTTGTGTTTTTGTCTCCAATTTGTAGCAGCTCAATAAGTACCCTCGAATAAATATCTTAACAACATTTTCTCTACCATTCTGATAACACACCATACTACATTGTTCATAAATCGCTCCTTTCCTGTCACCGATGGCTTAGTTCAGTTATGTGAAACCTTTCACTGATCAGATCATTACCTGTACGGTGTTAAATAAAGGGATCAGTAGGTTTGTGATAGGTTACGAGTAATGAATAACCATTTGTTGATGGGATTATTTGCAGCCCGTGACATGTCCGTTTTGGACTTGCTCCGCCTGTTACCGATGGCTTTAGTTTAGTGATGGAATTATTTACAGCTCGTCACCTTTCACGGACCGGTATTAAATAAAAGGGGGTCAGTAAGCAGCTCAAGTAAGTCCGTGATAGGTTCCGAGTTATGTGTAATCATATTTAGTGATAGGAGTATACACTTCGTGACTTTTCATCGAGTAGGTCATCACACGCCTGTGTGGCTATTCTTTTCTCATGTCCGAAGGCTGACAGCAAAATTGTTAACTTTATTTGTTGGAAGTGGCTCTCTTTACTTCATTCTTTCATCTGTTCTAACTTTCATTCCATTCAGTCAGCATGCTTATAGGCTTTTTAAGCCTGGCCCGAGCATTTCGCTTGAGCCTGGTCCCTTCAGGACCCAAGCATGTTCGTACGGACCGACCGTGTAAACAAACAAACAAACATTGCGAGCTGTAAATAATCACATAGGCCTATTTACGCCATCAGCGGCAGAAATGCGGCAATTACGACATCAAATCAACAATTCAATGACTATGATGTTTTTGTAATCCGTGCTTACAGGTTGGATATTTGACGCTACTGGCAACTATGGACACGTGTTCTACACTATTGGGGGAGCATTGAGCTTGGCTACACTTATATTTCTACCTACGCTACGTTGGTTAAACAATCATAAGGCTCGTACTACAACGGAGTGAAGAGATATACCGTGGCGAAATATCTGCTTGTCAAAGAAGATGATAATATCCCAAGCCTCGAATATGGAATCAACTTATACAATGTACTTATATTACACAGCTTTATTCAGGTGGGATTCCAAGAGCCCCGGAATGTACAATTTACGATCGGAAATTTAAATCTGCAAGAAAATCTGCTTTCATTTTTTTCTCGAGGATTGAGGGCGTTCTCTGGAAAAGATCACATACCTTTAATCAGTTCCAAATTGACGAGAATTGTTTTTATCGTTCCGCGCGCAAAAGTCCAAGCGTATATTCGCGCGATTATGGCCACAAGCGCAATTTATTTGCATCACGCACGCGTCACGCATGATGCAGAGCGCGCTTGTTGCGTGTTTGTTGCCTCCATACGCGTTCTTGTTCTTCTATATTCATTTGCTACTGTAAGAAATATTCGCCACTTGGAACTGATCAGACTATACTAGGCCCATGTGAGTCTGTGGAAGCTGGAGTCTCAGTTTTAATATAGTTCCAAATTGACGAGAATTTGATTTTTTTATCGTTCCGCGCGCAAAAGTAATCCAAGCGTATGCGCGTGATAATGGCCACAAGCGCGCTTTATTTACATCACGCACGCGTCACGCATGATGCAGAGCGCTCTTGTTGCATGCATTTTGCCTTGCTCTTCTGTATTCATTTGCTACTGTAAGAAAGCTTCACCAATTGGAACTGATCAGACTCTATTTGGCCCGTGTGAGTCTGTGGGAGCTAGGAGTCTCAGTTTTAATATAGGGACCGTCACATTTCTCACACCGATCCCGAAAGGTAGAGCTTGTATTTCAACCAATTAACAAGATGTAGTTTATTTTAACGGAATAAATCGTATTGAAACGTCAAATCAATGCCTACTTAAGTGACGTCATTTCGAGATATCTCGTTGATCGGTTGAAATACAAGATCTACCGTCTCGAAAAGAGGAGACATCATAAAGTACTCAACAAAAGAAAGTCATACACTTTGTTTATGTCCCATAGAGTAACTTCCGATTATCTATTGACCAAGCAGGCTAGATAGACATTTGGATGGATCTTTTAGGCACAATCTGGTACCAAACTTGCCACCAAACAACAAAGATAAGCCATGACTAGCACCATTTAATGAAAATCCGTGCCGTTTCCAAATTCACATTTTCAAACAAACTACGCGGGGAGAAAAGACCACATGTTACCTGTTCACAATCAAATAGCCCGCTCGCTCAGACACGAACCAACGCAGTCACACTGTGTAATCGTTATCCTTAACATTCCTGGCCATTCAAGTGCCACACATAGCATTTTCTCGCGTGCGTTGAAAGTGCGAATTTGGAAACGTCGCGGATTTGTATTAAATAGGTTAATAATGGTTTATCTTTGTTGTTTTGTGGCATGTTTGGTACCAGATTGTTCCGAAAAGATTCATCTAAATGTCTATCTAGCTTTTTTGAACATAAAATAATCGGAAGATACTCTATAGGACATAAACAAAGTGTATGACTTTCTTTTGTTGAGCACTTTAGTTGGCAAACAATGCACTATGTCAAACTGACAAAAACTTGTTATATCTCATAATGCATAATCAAGCCTGTTCTTCAGATCATGGAAATAGTAGATGCAGAAGGAAAAACAATGATCCATGTATAATGATCCAATCACATTGCCGAGCTATAACATTGGTTGTTATTTAAATCCTATTAGAGAGCATTATCCCAGAGACTATATAACTATTGGACAAGTATCTCGAAGGCAAAGTGTCCCCCGTCTACTATGCGCAAATTCACGGGTGAAGGTTTTATAGGGGGCGCACTATCATGGTCGTAGCAAACCAGGCGACCTAAGACATGGGGGATTTTATCGACTCAAAACATGATTTGTGGCACAGAAATAGTACATCAATGGTAAAAAAAAAGCTGATTGTGATTTAGAGTAGAACTGATTTGCTTTGATGATAGCAGAATTTAGTTCTTTATATGACACGAAACATTCAGAATTGGTTATTTGAAATTAATTTTTACGTGGAACAAAATATGAATTTTAAATTGTGGATGTCATTGTCTGACAGTGACAGAGGAGGGGGGGGGGGCGTGGCGTTATTTGTATTTTATGAATATTGTAATCAGATCAGTTGTGAAGGATGCTGGATCGCGACGATCACATCGTGTGAGGTCCTGAATAGTCATGGCTGAATATTCATTAACAACGAATGATTGACAGTTTACGCTTAACTTCCGGGTGAAGGACTGATAGAGTGCGCTATACTGTGAACCAAATCCCAACAATGGGCAGATAGGTGTTACATAGGCCTGATTATCCTAGCTTGGCGTAACGTGATAATGTCACTTTTGTATAGCCATGGAATTAGTAGTGTGTCCGTTGACGGGAGTTTTGAACAGGTGTATCAATAACGTTGTTGAATCTGAATGCATTAAAATGATATGCGATAATGTTATGATGTATTGTCCCACAAAAAATTATTGTCTTTAATGCAATATATGAGGAAGGGGCAGTCTGGGGCACTCATATGGCAAATTTGATTATGTGTTTTGTTAATTTAGGTATAATTTGCGAGCAATTTAATTACCCGCATGTAATCGGAATATTTAATATTATTAATTAATGAAATTGTATCATATTTAATTTGTCAAAACTGGTCAATATTATCATATTGTGATAGCTGCATACCGGAGTAAATATTCCTAAAACGAACTCGCGCCTGTTTCCTCCAAAAATATTAATAATGCAATGTGAATCGAACTCGAGATGGCAACTCTATTCAATAACGACAAAGACACGCGTTAATGGTTTCGCCATGAAATCAATAGAGTAGTATTGCACTCAATTTAGGTATTGACACTTTATTTTGCTTAATTAAAGCTAATTAGAACACGATTTTTACACGAATAATGATGATGAAATAAATTGCCAACAGCGATATTCTTATCGAGGAGACAATACCCCACATGTCTATACCAATCGCATGCTCCAACACGATAGGTATCACGTAATGTCTTTATTATGGGAAGCACTTTTCTCGGGTTTTACTCTGTACCATCTATATACAACATATCCGAATATGAACCCGACATACCGCGCACCTTTTTTGATATAAACCGCCGCGTAACAACGTAGTGATATTCCTAAATAAATTAGGCCCCCGTTGTGGGTATACACTGTTTGTGTAAATTGGTTACTGAAAATACAATATAGCTCAAATCACCCAGTATAAATGTCAGAACATCAACTATACTAACCATTTCAAACACCACATACACATTTCTTCAATCTTCTGCGCAAAATAGGAACTATTAAGAATAATGATAATAATAGTATAATACACCGTATATAGCGCTTTCCACAATGCAAGCAAAATCCCAAAGCGCTTATGGCCAATTGCTATCGCTGCTATTTTGAATCAGAACCCTTTTCATCGTTACACTTAGGCTGGTACCGACTACTTAGATTGTGACTCCCTAACAGCTCCCCGAATATCGATTGGGTTGACGAGGCAATTGATCTGAGATTAAGTATGTTGCCCAAGGACACAAACAAGTTGGCCACGGTGGGGCTAGAACTCACAACCTCGTGATAGTGAGTCCCGCGATGTTCCGCTGAACCATAAGTGAACTATACAGACCTTGGGTATGGAATGCCAGAGCGGACATAAATCATCCAGTTTGCGCACACTTTATCGAGATAATAATAATAATAATAATAATACAAAAAATACTTATAGAGCGCCTTACAACAAGTTCTCAAAGCGCTGAAATACAAAGAGAAAATTACAAATACATAAAATACAAACAAAAAATATATGAGAGACATGCAGGAACTGCGTATCAAAAATACAGAGGGCCTGTATAATAGTTTGACAAAAACAATATACTAATCAATTAGACACTATTGTGTGGACTTAAAGATATGCGCCTTGAGACACTTAACATAATACTAGCCGCGCGGAAAGTGTTAAAATGAGTAATTAAATAATTGGATTGCTTCATCAGAATATCGGCCAAAATGTGGATTTCAGTCTCCTATAGTTAATAGAGGTTAAAAGCATATTATGCGATCTCTTCCAAGTAGCGCCCTCTATCATTGATTTTTACTATGAAAGCAGATTTTCTTGCAGATTTGCATTTTTGATCATAAATCATAAAGATCTTCTAAGTTACAGATCGATACGATTCCTAATTACTTCAAACTCATGGTTTGAAAAATAGATTGTACCGAGCGGTACAATCTATTTTTCAAATTTTACTCTAAATTCACTCTTTAAACATGATTTTGAGGTTATTAGGAATCGTATCGCTCTGTAACTTGGAATATATAGTATTGTGTAATATTAGATCTCCGATCTAGCGCTTTACATCACGCATGCGCAGTACTAATACATCGAGTTACTAACATTGTCATCTAATCTAAAAGTATGGTCTCTTCGAGTCCTCTTTATTTACGTGCTTAACACAACACTAAGACACGTAACAGACCTCACTGCTTAAGGTTGTTCCTATGGCTATTTTTTTATTTGATATTTCAATAGAGCTTGATGAGCTCCACAATGATCTGAAATTTGAGATTGATCAGAGGTACGGTTTTCTAGATATGATTGTCAAAAATGAAGCAAAATTGAAGCGATTATTTCTTTTGTTTCTTATTGTTTTTTGACCCCCTAGCTGGCCTAGCAAAAATAATTAATCTTTGCAAAAATTAATTTTTCCAAGAAAAGTATAAATGCTACAAAGCTGAAATTTTAGGAGCTTGTTAATTATAGTTTTTAGAAAGTTTCCTGTGCTGCAGGAGGCTGTAAGACATCTGCATACTTAATTATACTTAATTATCTAAAAATAAAAAATAGGCTAATTAATGCATTTAATCATTTTTTTTCAAGTTCATGCACTTTACTAAATGTAATGCCACTGTATATGTTATACACCTAGCACATAAAGTCCCTGACCAGGTGCTTTGAGGTTCGCTAATTCAAAATATATAATCGGTACAAAAAATCTGAGATATACAGGGTGTCTCAAAAAAAACCGTGCACGTGTTTACCCAGCTTATTGACCGTGAACTTATAGAATTTGGTGTAACAATTGTATACATATCGATAGCCAAAACGGTTAGCTTTCATATTCCGTTTATTTCATCTGATTTGGTTTTGTCAATCTTGAGATATGACCAATAAACTAAAGCTACCTGAAGTCGACGTTGTGCCACTTTACAGTTTGCAATGAATAGAAAGGGTTACTCCGGAGAGGGGGGTTGTTACCACCGGGGTTACCACCCTCTAAAAAAATCCAATTCGAAATGCAGAGTATGCTTATTTGGGTACCATGTTATAGCTAGAGGATCCCTCCATCCATATATGCTAAAACAAGTACAAACATCCCACGCATGACGTCGCTGGACAGTGAAATATCATAGAAATCTTCACCAAAAAAGTTCTAAATATCGGAATTTCACCCGGTTTTTTACTTATAAGTGATGGAAATGGTGTTTCTAACATAGGCACATGCTAAAATATTTCAGGAACATACAATAAAAATATTTTTCAAAATGGCGATTTAAAAAAAATTGTAAGGTGGCAACCACCCCTCTACTATCGGACTTTGACGGCATACCCTACCCCCGGGTAAGGTGGCAGCCTCAATTTGTTTTCGTCAAAATGAGCGCAGTGAATGTAAAAGCGATCACCTAGACGCCCTAGGTCACTATTTTTTGCGTTCTAGCGCAATCGGCGATCACCCTTCCTTAAGAGGACGAGGGTTTTAATGCTTATATTAAGCATTCTTTCCCTAAAAGTGGCACAACTTCGATTTTAGGTAGCTTTAGTTAATTGATCATATCTCAGGATTGACAAAACCAAATTAGATGAAATAAACGGCATAGGAAAGCTAAGTGTTTGGGCTATCAATATGTATACAATTGTTACACCACATGCTAGAAGTTCATGGTCAATAAGTTGGGTAAACACGTGCACGGTTTTTTTTGAGACACCCTGTACATTAAATGAGCAAATTTCTTTTCCGCAGTTTGATACCTCATTCAACAAAATCGAATGGATACTTTTAAAGTTATGGCGATTTCAATGACTGCGCATGCAACAGAAAAGTTGCACTAGGTATAGGAATCATTGATTTGTGTGTGATTACTGTCATAACTGTGTGCTATCTGAACATGCTGAACGAGACAGATGAATGGGTCTGGAGTGATAACCGCAATGTGCGGGACAAAGGGTGTATCTGGCTGTGAAGAGTTCACGCCACCAAATGGTTTCCCTATGCGTTTACATGTAAAATGGTGGTTACAAAAAGCCTATTTCCTCGCTTATAAAACGACTGAATTTCTCAATTTGACATTTTCCTTAAATTTCATGATATCTTTGATAATTTAATCAAACAATTATATATGGTATCCCCGAAAGTTCCGAGGAATTAGCCCCTAGAGTTGTACAACTGGTGTAGCGCCCTCATTTATCAGAAAAAGTTGAAAAATGTTACCAGAACATTTACAATTAAAATACACCCAAAAACCCTACAAAATGCATTGAAAATATTTCTTTTTGCACTGTAGTATTAGGTAATAGTTCAAAAATCAGGATTAAACTACAACTTTAATCATTTGGGAGCAATAAGTACCATTTCTGATTAATTCTATAATCAATTGGCCACAGGATGAAAGCTAAGAAAAAACTTTTGATTGTCGTCTCTACAAGGACTGACATTATTTACTGGCGTGGAATCTGAAGAATACAAGTCTTGGCTGATTAGCTGTGAGTTTTTTCAGTGCGTAATCACACACAAATCAATGATTTCCTATACCTAGTGCAACTTTTCTGTTGCATGCGCGACATTGAAATCGCCATAACTTTAAAAGTATCCATTCGATTTTGTTGAATTAGGTATCAAACTGGGGAGAAGAAATTAGCTCATTCAATGAATATCTCAGATTTTTGGTACCGATTATCTATTTTGAATTAGCCAACCTCAAAGCACCTGGTCAGGGACTTTATGTGCTAGGTGTATGTTGGCTATAATACAACTCTCCTTAATTCCTGTGCTGCAGGAATCTAATGGAGTGTTCAATAGAACATTAGAGAAGGAAAAAAAGAAGAAAACATATTTTACCTAGGGAGTAAAAAACACCCAATATAAACCAAAAGAAAATAGACTGCCCTCTGTTGAGCCGAAAAACAATACAAAACAAAAGAATTCAAAATGACTTAAAATGGATTGTTGACAATAAAATTATCATATCTAGAAAACCGTACCTCCGATCAATCTCAAATTTCAGGTTATTGTGGAGCTCAGCAAGCTCTATTAAAATATCAAATAAATAAATAGCCATAGGAACAACCTTAATGCTTGTCCTTTCTACATTTCCGTGTACCTCACTGCTTAATGCTTGTCCTTTATCTTTATAATTACACGATGTCCATACATCTACAACAATAAAATCGTTATGCAGGGTCCTGATGAATTCTCAATTTTGCTCATTACCATACCTATAACAGTTCAATCAGGCATACAAAAAGAGGTTTGATTGGCCTAACATGACAAAAACAAATAGAGTAGGTCGGTCGGGATTTTGTTGTATTTATTTTTTAAATCACCTGCTTTGTGGACTTAAAATAGCCGAAAATGAAAGCAAACAGACAGAAACGTTAATACTTTATCATTTTTTTTATTTTTTATTTTTTTAATATTTTTTAAATATTTTAGATATCGTACCTCCATGGTTCAATGATCAGGAATATGTCAGTGCCGCAGCGAAGTGCAAAAGGAAATGTGTTGTGTTTAATCACTTATGGTGTATAATATACTCAACTTGAACTCGTGCTGAACTCCGCACACATTACTGGTACTGATAACATATGTACAGTGTGTTTGGCCAAATATTGTTTACGGCTAATAAATTCGCTACCGGGACGCATTACCTTAATAGTGCAAAGATATTGTTATTAAAGAGGTACTAAGAGATTAGTTGAAGGCTGCGCCCTCAATTAGGATAAAAACCGGGAATTCTACATTTTTACGATTGGATTACTGTTACATAAACAAACTTACAGCTGTAACTTAAGCATTAAGAAAAATCAGCCGTCTATGTGCAATAAAACGTCGTTTTAAAATAGTCCATCATAGGACAGCATTTTATGGTTAACAGCGTTATTCTATTTTTCTTTTCGATTCAAATTAATACATACGATATTACATAGAGGGCGTTTTTAAAAAGGTTTCAATAAATAGCGATGATATTTCAACATATTTCAACATTGTTTTAATCAAGTTTTGCTGCTTTTTTGTGAGTATAAACAACAATAATGGCCAATTATGATGATTATCTTTAATATTGAAGTACCCTTTAAAGAAGTTGTTTCAGTACACGTACTTTGAACCATTGCACCGCAACACATTATAGGGTGATTGATTAACGTTAACATACCTTGCAGACCTAACGGAGAAACGTTGCCACGTACCATGCCAGCACTTTGCAGCACGACGTACAGTCATCACAAAAGTAACTCAGGTAATAAAATAAATATGCTTATAACTCTAAAAGTAGCGCCAATGGGCTCATTCATGGGTGGGCCGGGTTGGGCACTTTCACGCCCCCCCCCCCCCCCCTCCCCCAATTTTGAAGGGCATTATATTAACGTGCCATCTCCAGAGTTCTAAACTCTTGCTCCTCACATGTAAATATAACAATTAATACGGGGCTTTTAAATTTAGCTGGGTATTTTAAAGAACGACGCATAATTTATTTTTATAGCTATCGGTCCCACAATGCAATATTAAAGGCAGCCACATATATAATCTATTTTGGTCCCACAATGCAATATTAAGAGGCAGCCACATCTATTTTGGCCAATCTACGACCCGTCCCACAATGCATTTTTAAGAGGCAGCCTCAGATACCATAACAATTTATACGGGGCCTTTAAAGAACGACGCCCAATATATTTCAGCTATCGGTCCCACAATACAATATAAGAGGCAGCCACAGATATAATCTATTTTGGCCAAACTACGACCCGCGTGGCCAACCCGTCACATGATACAGAACTTCGGTCCCACAATGCATAGAGGCAGCCGCAGATACCATAACAATTTATACGGTGCTTTTAAATATAGCTGGTATTTTAAAGAACGACGCATAATATATTTTAGCTATCGGGGCAGCCACATATATAATCCATTTTGGCTAACCTACGACCCGTCCAACAATGCATTTTTAAGAGGCAGCCGCAGATAACAAGACATTCGTAGCCTACCTAAATTCAGTCCCACAATGCATAGAGCATGGCTTTTAAAGAACGTAGCGTCAGCTAGCACTGGTATCGGGCTCGCTGTTTTCCTCATTTACTGATATTCCATTTAAAATGAAGCTCACTTGCGAAACCGTTCCCCGTGATACACAGTCCGCGCCTCGTGTCCAGAGTCACTCTCCGATGGGAGTAGCCCGCGGGTTGGAACAGCTTGGTAGTCGGCAAATATAGAGTCGGGGATATGCCGCTAATTAGAACAGCTTTGGTTGAGCCATTCGAATAGGTTGTGCTTGGGTGATAATACCGGGAATAATACTACGTGTTGGGCTGGAGGGGAACAGTCGAGGGCGTATATATTACGTCTAAGCGTCAGTCTGTAACTAAATTGACGGGCCTTTTAAAGAATGACCCATAATATATTTTAGCTAAAGGTCCCACAATGCAATATTAAGAGACAGCCACAGATATCTCAACAATTTGAAATTTGATGGAGCTTTGTCATTGTAGATTGGACTTTTAAGAGTCAGTCTGTGTAATTTTTTAGAATTGATTCTATCCTTCAAATAATAGATTTTTCTTATAGCTTGTGTATTGGTAGGCCCTTGGGCACTAACAACTAGGGTGACTTTCAAAAAATAGAAAATCGACTCGTTGCCATGGTAACCCACCAAAAACCAATTTGGGCCATTTTGGACCATATTTGCCCTGAAATTTACTCAAAATTGTCTTATGTCAAGAACTCACTGTACCAAAACGGAATAATACTGGAACCTTCCAATACAATCATCTCAAAGGACAACTCTTCCCCTACTGACTGCATCATTTAAAGGTAAATATCTTACTTCTAAAGGTAAATGCCAAGTATTTAAAGGTTGCCTGTTTTCAGTTTTGAAATAAAGGCGATTTTTGACCAAATGTATTACCTTAAAATTAATTCTGCCAGGGGTGCCAGAAATTTGTCTTTGCTGGTGTGAGTAGTTAAATGTATTGCCCTTCCAAATCTGTAAAAAGTAGCTTGGGCAAATGATATTCCTAAGTACAGTGTTGCCAGGAACAACAGCCTTTTTGAAATCTGAGCATTTTGACTAAATAAGCCTTTTAACCCTATTTGTTATAAAAGCATGTGTTTTTTCAATGATATTCAATTAAAACATATTCTAATAACTCAGTTACATTCTTGTGGTTGATTGCAAAGGGTAATCTGTAATAACAATTCGACCTGTTGCCATGGTAACAACCAAAAACCTTTGCCCTGAAATATACTTAAAATTATCGTATGTCAAGAACTGACCATACCAAAACAGAATAATACTGGAACCTTAAAATACAATCATATCAAAGGATTCCTCTTCCCCTACTGACTGCATCATTTAAGGGTGAATATCTTATTCATAAAGGTAAATGCTAAGTATTTAAAGGTTGCCTATTTTCAGTTTTGAAAATCAAGGTGACTTTTGACCAAAAGTTTTGCCTTAAAATCTTCTTTTCAGGGGTGCCAGAAATATGTCCTTGCTGGTGTAAGTAGTTCGATGTATTGCCCATTCAGATCGGTAAAAGGTAGCTTGGGCAAATGATATTCCTAAGTACAGTGTTGCCAGAAACAACAGCCATTTTTAAATCTAAGCAATTTTTACTAAATAAGGCTTTTTAACACTATTTGTTATAAAAGCATGTGTTTTTTCAATGATATTCAATTAAAACATATTCTAATAACTCAGTAAACTCATTTTTGGGTTGATTGCAAAGGGTTATCTGTAATAACAATTCGACCTGTTGCCATGGTAACAACCCAAAAACAATTTTGGCCATTTTGGACCAAATTGCCATGAAATGTACTCAAAATTATCTCATGTCAAGAACTGAAACCAAAACAGAATAATACTGAAACCTTAGAATACAATCACCTCAAAGGACACCTCTTCCCCTACTGACTGCATCATTTAAGGGTGAATATCTTATTCTTAAAGGTAAATACTAAGTATTGAAAGGTTGCCTATTTTCAGTTTTGATAATCAAGGTGATTTTTGACCAAAAGTATTGCCTTAAAATTCTCCTTTTCAGGGGTGCCAGTAATATGTTCGATGTATTGCCCATTCAGATCTGTAAAGAAAAGCTTGGGCAAATGATATTCCTAAGTACAATGTTGCCAGGAACAACAGCCATTTTTAAATCTAAGCATTTTTACTAAATAAGGCTTTTGAACCTTTCATTATCAATGTGTTGTGAACATGTTTACCATACATATACCTGTTATGTATATTCAGTATTATGCCTATACCTGTCTGTATATTCCAAAAACATTTTTTTCTGGCAACACTAGATACTACTTCGTTGTATCGCTTGTCTGCATGCTATATACTGTTCACAAGAAAGGTTGTAATTTCAGCTACTCACACTAGCAAACATGTTATTTTGTCAACACTGATTTTCATAGGTTTAGCTGGATGCTGCTGGATTTATGTACAGTCTATGTTTATGAAATTGGGTGTTATCCAGTAACCCAGGCAACACTCTTTTTCATATTACTCTTTGAAAACAACCACAAGACATGCAAGAATGTAACCGAGTTAATATATAGAATATGTTTTGATTGAATAGCATTGAAAAAACACATGCTTTCATAACAAATATTGTTTGAAAAGACATATTTAGTCAAAATGCTCAGATTTTAACAAGGCTGTTGCGCCTGGCGACACCGTACTTATCATTTGCCCAAGCTACGGTTTACAGATTTGAAAGGGCAATACATGTAACTGCTACTAGCTGGAAGAGGGATTTTTAAGGCAATACTTTTGGTCAAAAATCGCTTCTTTTTTTTCAAAACTGAAAATAGGCAACCTTTAAATACTTAGCATTTACCTTTAAGAGTAAGATGTTTTTGGTTGTTACCGTGGCAACAGGTCACATTTTCATTACAGATAACCCTTTGCAAACAACCCCAATAATGTAACAGAGTTATTAGAGTATGTTTTGATTGAATATCATTGAAAAACACATGCTTTATAAGTTATAACAGATAGGGTTCAAAAGCCATATTTAGTAAAAATTCTTAGATTTAAAAATGGCTGTTGTTCCTGGCAACACTGTACTTAGGAATATCATTTGCCCAAGCTACTTTTTATAGATCTGCATGGGCAATACATCGAACTACTTACACCAGCAAGGACATATTTCTGGCACCTCTGAAAAGGAGATTTTTAAGGCAATACCTTTGGTCAAAAATCACCTTGATTTTCAAAACTGAAAATAGGCAACCTTTAAATACTTAGCATTTACCTTTAAGAATAAGATTCACCCTTAAATGATGCAGTCAGTAGGGGAAGAGGTGTCCTTTGAGATGATTGTATTCTAAGGTTCCAGTATTATTCTGTTTTGGTATGGTCAGTTCTTGACGTAAGATAATTTTGAGTACATTTCATGGCAAATTTGGTCCAAAATTGTTTGTGGGTTGTTACCATGGCAACAGGTCGAATTGTAATTACAGATTACCCTTTGCAATCAACCAAAAAAAGTTTACTTAGTTATTAGAATATGTTTTGATTGAATATCATTGAAAACACATGCTTTTATAACAAATATGGTTAAAGAGCCTTATTTAGCAAAAATGCTTTGATTTCAAAATGGCTGTTGTTTCTGGTAACACTGTACTTAGGAATATCATCGACTATTTACACCAGCAAGGACATATTTCTGGCACCCCTGAAAAGGAGATTTTTAAGCAATACTTTTGGTCAAAAATCACCTTGATTTTCAAAACTGAAAATAGGCAATCTTTCAATACTTAGCATTTACCTTTAGAATAAGATATTCACCCTTAAATGATGCAGTCAGTAGGGGAAGAGTTGTCCTTTGAAGTGATTGTATTCTAAGGTTTCAGTATTATTCTGTTTTGGTTTCAGTTCTTGACATAAGATAATTTTGAGTACATTTCATGGCAAATTTGGTCCAAAATGGCAAAAATGGTTTTTTGGTTGTTACCGTGGCAACAGGTCGAATTGTTATTACAGATAACCCTTTGCAAACAACCCCAAAAAAAGTTTACTGAGTCATTAGAATATGTTTTGATTGAAGATCATTGGAAAAACACATGCTTTTATAACAAATAGTGTTAAAATGCCTTATTTAGTAAAAAATGCTTAGATTTAAAAATTGCTGTTGTTTCTGGCAACACTGTACTTAGGAATATCATTTGCCCAAGCTACCTTTTACCGATCTGAATGGGCAATACATCGAACTACTTACACCGGCAAGGACATATTTCTGGCACCCCTGAAAAGAAGATTTTTAAGGCAATACTTTTGGTCAAAAATCACCTTGATTTTCAAAACTGAAAATAGGCAACCTTTAAATACTTAGCATTTACCTTTAAGAATAAGATATTCACCCTTAAATGATGCAGTCAGTAGGGGAAGAGGAGTCCTTTGATATGATTGTATTTTAAGGTTCCAGTATTATTCTGTTTTGGTATGGTCAGTTCTTGACATACGATAATTTTAAGTATATTTCAGGGCAAATTTGGTCCAAAATGGCCAAAATTGGTTTTTGGTTGTTACCATGGCAACAGGTCGAATTGTTATTACAGATTACCCTTTGCAATCAACCACAAGAATGTTATTAGAATATGTTTTGATTGAATATCATTGAAAAAACACATGCTTTTATAACAAATAGGGTTAAAAGGCTTATTTAGTCAAAATGCTCAGATTTCAAAAAGGCTGTTGTTCCTGGCAACACTGTACTTAGGAATATCATTTGCCCAAGCTACTTTTTACAGATTTGGAAGGGCAATACATTTAACTACTCACACCAGCAAAGACAAATTTCTGGCTCCCCTGGCAGAATTAATTTTAAGGTAATACATTTGGTCAAAAATCGCCTTTATTTTAAAACTGAAAACAGGCAACCTTTAAATACTTGGCATTTACCATAGATCCTTGCATTTACCTTTAGGAGTAAGATATTTACCTTTAAATGATGCAGTCAGTAGGGGAAGAGTTGTCCTTTGAGATGATTGTATTGGAAGGTTCCAGTATTATTCCGTTTTGGTACAGTGAGTTCTTGACATAAGACAATTTTGAGTAAATTTCAGGGCAAATATGGTCCAAAATGGCCCAAATTGGTTTTTGGTGGGTTACCATGGCAATGAGTCGATTTTTTATTTTTTGAAAGTCACCCTAGTTGTTAGTGCCCAAGGGCCTACCAATACACAAGCTATGAGAAACATCTATTATTTGAAGGATAGAATCAATTCTAAAAAATTACACAGACTGACTCTTAAAGAACGACCTTATCAATTATTAAGGAAGTCATTTGTACCTAAATTCAGTGGCCAACCTATAATTTCGCGCTTTTCGATTCCGCGATAATTATAACACGCGAAAATATTGTTTTCAACATGCACTTGAATCCAGAGGTCAACCGCGATTTTCGCCCGCGAAGAAAAAATAATTCGCGAAATGTCTATGATATCAAAATGCGCGAAAATATCTTTACGCTTTTATAGTAATTAGCCGCTAATATCTTAATAGCGTCAGTTTGAAAGACAACAAGTTCTGAGGTTTTTTTAAAAATAGCATAATATCGTCAATATCGGCAGGTAGTTTGAGTTTTGTGATATACCTTTTTATTGCGAGAAACTTTTCGAGACCATACGCACTGCTTTTTTCTCCTTCTTCGTTGAACATTAATAATCGTCATTTTCGATGTTGCCACTCATGAAATCACGTAAGCAGCCTAGTATCCCCAGCATATTTATATTGTGACTGTTTAAGAGCTTTATAGCTGGGGAGCATTCATTGTTTTGAAACATATTGAAACTCATATGACCATCTACCCTTATCAAGGTCAAGGTCAATCAACCACCCAAGTTGCCAAGAATATACACTTAGGTTTTAATTTTACCAAAGATCTTCTTGTACTAGAAATTCATTGATATTACCAACTTAAGAACATTTTGGTATATAACTCCATGTGTCAGCCTCGGACCGGAACCGGAAAACCTTTAATAGGAGGGGGGGGGGGGGGGGGTCATGTAACTTTTATATGTTGAAATAGGGGGGTTATGTAACTTGTTATTCTTAAACAGGGGGGTTGTGTAACTTTTTTAAACTATAAAGATGGTGGTGATTGGGGTGATTTTAGAGGCTATTTTGGTTATGCGGATGGTCGATGGTAGTTGATTCCACAACTTAGGTGCCGCGGAGGAAAACGAACGATCGCCGTATGTTGCAGTATGTATAGCTTTGACAGAAGGGGCGTTAATAACTTGCCACCCGCTGTTGATGATCTTAAGTTCCTCGAGGGAGTGTGGATAGTCAGCATGTCAACTATGTATTGCGGTGCAAGTCCATTAATAGCCTTAAACACGAGTAACAGGATCTTGAACTTGATTCTCTTACTGATAGGCAGCCAATACAACTGACGGAGAACATGTTTCATGTGGACGTGGCCTCGAACACCGGTGACAAGCCTTGCAGCGGCGTTTTGCACTCTTTGGAGTCTGTCAATTTCATTATGAGGAAGACCATACAATAAACTGTTACATGAGTCAAGTCTTGAGCTCACAAAGGTGTGAACCAAAGTTTCTGCTGACGCTTTGTTCAGGTAAATTCTGAGTTTGCCAATATTGTAGAGAGCAAACGAAGCACCGCGGCAAACACTACTCACATATGTTTATTCATGGTAACATGATCGTCGATGACAACACCCGGATTACGTGCAGACGATGATGTTGCGACAGCTGCTTCGCCGACACGAAGAGATGGAATTTGTGTGGTAGAGGTGATAATCGCGAGGTTAGATGAAGGACTTCTGTCTTATTGTCATTTAGCCTAAGCTGATTTGTAATCTTCCAACTTCTTATGTCCGAGATGGACTTTTCAAGTCGAGATGTCCTGCTCGTGATCAATGAAGCAAAAATAGACCTGGGTGTCATCCGCATAAATCATGCATTTTAGACCATGTGACGTGATTATGTCCTCAACTTGGGCAGAGTAAAATGATAATGCCATTGGTCCGAAGACCGATCCTTGAGGGGCACCCCGATGAACTTGCTTCCAATCTGATCGTACACCATCTATAACAACACATTGTTGCCGCTCTTTGAAGTATGATGTCATCCAACGGAGTGCAGTGCCTGTGATACCAAAACGTTCTTGAAAGCGTTTAAGCAGAATAGAGTGGTCAAGCGTGTCAAACGCCACTGAGATATCTAACAGCACTAAAATGACGTGATGGTGATCGTCAACAGCCCGCAGGATATCATTTGTAACTCTGACAAGCGCCGTCTCAGTACTGTGGTATTTGCGATATGCTGATTGGTGATTTACATTTAAATGGTTCTTGCTGAGATTTGGATCTGCTGGCTTCCATGCGTTCTATGGTCTTGAACAAGAAAGGCAGATTAGATATTGACCGATAGTTTTTGAAAATGTCCGGATCAGCATTTGCTTTCTTGATCAGTGGAGTGACAAGCCCGCGTTTTAAGTTGGTGGGGATAGTTCCTTCAGAAAGCGAGAGGTTGACAATCTGAATGATGCTATTAGGGAGGAGAGCATCAAGGACTTCAGGTTTTGCAAGAATCCAAGTCGGGATAGGGTCTAGGGCACATGAGGTCTTGGCAGAGACCATTATGATCTTACGAACATCCTCACAGTCAACTGGTTCAAACTCGCTGAAACTTGACTCACATGATTCGTTAATGTCAACAGACATTGGTGGGGCACACATTTGGCAAATTCATCATGGATTTGCTCGATCTTAGAGTCAAAGAACTCGTGAAAATCTTCAGCCAGAGATTGCAAAGAATCATGTTTGGTGTGGTGAGTGTCTTAGTTGCTTTAGCTGAGGTAAGTGTCTTAGTTGCTTTAGCTGAGGTATGATTTGATTTGATTTGATTTGATTTGATATAATTTGAGTCCTACGACCCTGGATAACCCAATAAGCTTATTAGCTTATTTCCATTGGGTCCGTTAGATGTGTGAACAGATACATCGAACTACTTACACCGGCAAGGACATATTTCTGGCACCCCTGAAAAGAAGATTTTTAAGGCAATACTTTTGGTCAAAAATCACCTTGATTTTCAAAACTGAAAATAGGCAACCTTTAAATACTTAGCATTTACCTTTAAGAATAAGATATTCACCCTTAAATGATGCAGTCAGTAGGGGAAGAGGAGTCCTTTGATATGATTGTATTTTAAGGTTCCAGTATTATTCTGTTTTGGTATGGTCAGTTCTTGACATACGATAATTTTAAGTATATTTCAGGGCAAATTTGGTCCAAAATGGCCAAAATTGGTTTTTGGTTGTTACCATGGCAACAGGTCGAATTGTTATTACAGATTACCCTTTGCAATCAACCACAAGAATGTAACTGAGTTATTAGAATATGTTTTGATTGAATATCATTGAAAAAACACATGCTTTTATAACAAATAGGGTTAAAAGGCTTATTTAGTCAAAATGCTCAGATTTCAAAAAGGCTGTTGTTCCTGGCAACACTGTACTTAGGAATATCATTTGCCCAAGCTACTTTTTACAGATTTGGAAGGGCAATACATTTAACTACTCACACCAGCAAAGACAAATTTCTGGCACCCCTGGCAGAATTAATTTTAAGGTAATACATTTGGTCAAAAATCGCCTTTATTTTAAAACTGAAAACAGGCAACCTTTAAATACTTGGCATTTACCATAGATCCTTGCATTTACCTTTAGGAGTAAGATATTTACCTTTAAATGATGCAGTCAGTAGGGGAAGAGTTGTCCTTTGAGATGATTGTATTGGAAGGTTCCAGTATTATTCCGTTTTGGTACAGTGAGTTCTTGACATAAGACAATTTTGAGTAAATTTCAGGGCAAATATGGTCCAAAATGGCCCAAATTGGTTTTTGGTGGGTTACCATGGCAATGAGTCGATTTTTTATTTTTTGAAAGTCACCCTAGTTGTTAGTGCCCAAGGGCCTACCAATACACAAGCTATGAGAAACATCTATTATTTGAAGGATAGAATCAATTCTAAAAAATTACACAGACTGACTCTTAAAGAACGACCTTATCAATTATTAAGGAAGTCATTTGTACCTAAATTCAGTGGCCAACCTATAATTTCGCGCTTTTCGATTCCGCGATAATTATAACACGCGAAAATATTGTTTTCAACATGCACTTGAATCCAGAGGTCAACCGCGATTTTCGCCCGCGAAGAAAAAATAATTCGCGAAATGTCTATGATATCAAAATGCGCGAAAATATCTTTACGCTTTTATAGTAATTAGCCGCTAATATCTTAATAGCGTCAGTTTGAAAGACAACAAGTTCTGAGGTTTTTTTAAAAATAGCATAATATCGTCAATATCGGCAGGTAGTTTGAGTTTTGTGATATACCTTTTTATTGCGAGAAACTTTTCGAGACCATACGCACTGCTTTTTTCTCCTTCTTCGTTGAACATTAATAATCGTCATTTTCGATGTTGCCACTCATGAAATCACGTAAGCAGCCTAGTATCCCCAGCATATTTATATTGTGACTGTTTAAGAGCTTTATAGCTGGGGAGCATTCATTGTTTTGAAACATATTGAAACTCATATGACCATCTACCCTTATCAAGGTCAAGGTCAATCAACCACCCAAGTTGCCAAGAATATACACTTAGGTTTTAATTTTACCAAAGATCTTCTTGTACTAGAAATTCATTGATATTACCAACTTAAGAACATTTTGGTATATAACTCCATGTGTCAGCCTCGGACCGGAACCGGAAAACCTTTAATAGGAGGGGGGGGGGGGGGGGGGGGTCATGTAACTTTTATATGTTGAAATAGGGGGGTTATGTAACTTGTTATTCTTAAACAGGGGGGTTGTGTAACTTTTTTAAACTATAAAGATGGTGGTGATTGGGGTGATTTTAGAGGCTATTTTGGTTATGCGGATGGTCGATGGTAGTTGATTCCACAACTTAGGTGCCGCGGAGGAAAACGAACGATCGCCGTATGTTGCAGTATGTATAGCTTTGACAGAAGGGGCGTTAATAACTTGCCACCCGCTGTTGATGATCTTAAGTTCCTCGAGGGAGTGTGGATAGTCAGCATGTCAACTATGTATTGCGGTGCAAGTCCATTAATAGCCTTAAACACGAGTAACAGGATCTTGAACTTGATTCTCTTACTGATAGGCAGCCAATACAACTGACGGAGAACATGTTTCATGTGGACGTGGCCTCGAACACCGGTGACAAGCCTTGCAGCGGCGTTTTGCACTCTTTGGTACGGTGACCCTGAAGGCTCAAATCAAATATACATATATAAAGTATATAAATAGTATGTTGGTGGTGTGGTGGAGTGGTGGAGTGGTGGGTTGTGGTGCGTTGGTGTACACTGGTCGAAAATACACTTCCCACTTCGCGTGTTTAAAATATTCCCACTTCGACACTTCCCACTCCGACACTTCCCACTTTGCACGTTAAAATGTTCAACCACTCTGATAGTTGAATGAACATACAGACTGATCGAACACATTCCCACTTCGACACTTCCCACTCCGACACTTCCCACTTTGCACGTTAAAATGTTCAACCACTCTGATAGTTGAATGAACCTACAGATTGGACGAACCAATTCCCAATTCGGCACTTCCCAATTCGACACTTCCCACTGCGCACGTACACATTTTCAACCACTCTGATAGTTGATTGAACCTACAGACTGGTCGTACAAATTCCCACTTCGACACTTCCCACTTCGACACTTCCCACTTCGACACTTCCCACTTTGCGCGTTTAAATTTTCAAATTCCCACTTCGGCACTTCCCAATTCGACACTTCCCACTGCGCACGTACACATTTTCAACCACTCTGATAGTTGATTGAACCTACAGACTGGACGAACAAATTCCCACTTCGGCACTTCCCAATTCGACACTTCCCACTGTGCACGTACACATTTTCAACCATTCTGATAGTTGATTAAACCTACAAATTCCCACTTCGTCACTTCTCACTTCGACACTTCCCACTTCGACACTTCCCACTTCGACACTTCTCACTTCGACACTTCCCACTTCGACACTTCCCACTTCGACACTTCCCACTATGACACTTCCCACTTCGACACTTCCCACTTAGCACGCTTAAATGTTCAACCACTCCAATAGTTGAATGAACATGCAGACTGGTCGAACAAATTCCCACTTCGACACTTCCCACTTCGACACTTCTCACTTCGACACTTCCCACTTCGACACTTCCCACTACGACACTTCCCACTTCGACACTTCCCACTTAGCACGCTTAAATGTTCAACCACTCCAATAGTTGAATGAACATGCAGACTGGTCGTACAAATTCCCACTTCGACACTTCTCACTTCGACACTTCTCACTTCGACACTTCCCACTTCGACACTTCCCACTACGACACTTCCCACTTCGACACTTCCCACTTAGCACGATTAAATGTTCAACCACTCCAATAGTTGAATGAACATGCAGACTGGTCGTACAAATTCCCACTTCGACACTTCTCACTTCGACACTTCTCACTTCGACACTTCCCACTTCGACACTTCCCACTTCGACACTTCTCACTTCGACACTTCCCACTTCGATACTTCCCACTTCGACACTTCCCACTACGACACTTCCCACTTCGACACTTCCCACTTAGCACGCTTAAATGTTCAACCACTCCAATAGTTGAATGAACATGCAGACTGGTCGAACAAATTCCCACTTCGACACTTCCCACTTCGACACTTCTCACTTCGACACTTCCCACTTCGACACTTCCCACTACGACACTTCCCACTTCGACACTTCCCACTTAGCACGCTTAAATGTTCAACCACTCCAATAGTCGAATGAACATGCAGACTGGTCGTACAAATTCCCACTTCGACACTTCTCACTTCGACACTTCTCACTTCGACACTTCCCACTTCGACACTTCCCACTACGACACTTCCCACTTCGACACTTCCCACTTAGCACGGTTAAATGTTCAACCACTCTAATAGTTGAATGAACATGCAGACTGGTCGAACAAATTCCCACTTCGACATTTCCCACTTCAACACTTCCCACTTCGATACTTCCCGTTACGACACTTCCCACTGTGCACGTTAAAAATGTTCAACCACTTTGATAGTTGATTGAACCTACAGACTGGTCGAACACATCTTCCCACTAGCGCACATCCTACTACTTAGCTCTGCTACTGAGCCTCTCTCAGTCCCAACACTTCCCACTTGATCGACACTTCCTACTTCGACACTTCTCACTTCGACACTTCCCACTTCGACACTTCCCACTTCGACACTTCTCACTTCGACACTTCCCACTACGACACTTCCCACTTCGACACTTCCCACTTAGCACGCTTAAATGTTCAACCACTCCGATAGTTGAATGAACATGCAGACTGGTCGAACAAATTCCCACTTCGACACTTGCCACTTCGATACTTCCCACTTCGACGCTTCCCACTTCGACACTTCCCATTACGACACTTCCCGCTGTGCACGTTAAAAATGTTCAACCACTTTGATAGTTGATTGAACCTACAGACTGGTCGAGCACATCTTCCCACTAGCGCACATCCTACTACTTAGCTCTGCTACTGAGCCTCTCTCAGTCCCACCCCTTCATCAACATACCCCCACACCCCTGCCCTACATCATTCATACACTGATATGTGCATCATAGCAGCATCGGTACACACCAACACACACCGGTATGGACTGTCGGTTAACTGCATAGAGAGAGCGTTGGTAGATATTTGTCCTGCTTAAGTGTTTCTAGAACTTGGATTAAGATCTAACACACGGGGTGGGAAAATAATAGGGAAATCTGGGCGATGCAGCAGAGCTACCCACTACTACAATTCCCACTTCCTACTTCACAGACTGGTCGAACAAATTCCCACTTCGACACTTCCCCCTTCGACACTTCCCACTTTGCACGTTTAAATGTTCAACCACTCTGTGAGTTGAATGAACATACAGACTGGTCGAACAAATTCCCACTTCGACACTTCCTACTTCGACACTTCCCACTTCGGCACTTCCCACTACGACACTTTCCACTTCGATACTTCCCATTTCGATACTTCCCACTCCGACATTTTGCACGTTTAAATGTTCAACCACTCTGATAGTTGATTGAACCTAACAGACTGGTCGAACGAATTTCCACTACGGCACTTCCCACTCCGACACTTCCCACTTAGCACGTTTAAATGTTCAATCACTCTGATAGTTGAATGAACATACAGACTGGTCGAACAAATTCCCACTTCGACACTTCCCACTTCGATACTTCCGACTTCGACACTTCCCATTTCGATACTTCCCACTTCGACACTTCCCACTCCGACATTTTGCACGTTTAAATGTTCAACCACTCTGATAGTTGATTGAACCTACAGACTGGTCGAACGAATTCCCACTACGAAACTTCCCACCCCGACACTTCCCACTTAGCACGTTTAAATGTTCAACCACTCTGATATAGTTGAATGAACATACAGACTGGTGGAACAAATTCACACTTCGACACTTCCCACTTCCCACTTCGACACTTCCCACTTCGATACTTCCCACTTTGCACGTTTAAATGTTCAACCACTCTGAAAGTTGATTGCACATACAGACTGGTCTAACAAATACCCACTACGGTCCCACTCCTACACTTCCCACTACTTAGCTCTGCTACTGAGCCTCTCTTAGTCCCACCCCTTCATCAACATACCCCACCCCTACCCTACATCATCCATACACTGATGTGCATCATAACAGCATCGCTACACACCCCCACACACACCGGTATGGACTGTCGGGTGAGTGCATAGAGAAAGCTTTGGTAGCTATTTGTCCTGCTTAAGTGTTTTTAGAACTTGGATTCAAGATCTAACACACGGGGTGGGCAAATAATGGGGAAATCTGGGCGATGCAGCAGAGCTACCCACTACTACAATTCCCACTTCCTACTTCACAAACTGGTCAAAATGACTACAGACTGGTCGAACAAATTCCCACATCGACACTTCCCACTCCGACACTTTGCACGTTTAAATGTTCAACCACTCTGATAGTTGAATGAACAGACTGGTCGAACGAATTCCCATTTCGACACTATCACTTCGACACTTCCCACTTCGACACTTCCCACTTCGACACTTCCCACTTCGACACTTCCCACTTCGACACTTCGACACTTCCCACTTCGACACTTCCCACTTCGACACTTCCCACTTCGACACTTCCCACTTCGACACTTCCCACTACGACACTTCCCACTTCGACACTTCCCACTTCGACACTTCCCACTTCGACACTTCCCACTTCGACACTTCCCACTTCGACACTTCCCACTTCGACACTTCCCACTTCGACACTTCCCACTTAGCACGTTTAAATGTTCATCCACTCTGATAGTTGATTGAACCTATAGACTGGTCGAACAAATTCCCACTACGGTCCCACTCTGACATTTCTCACTTTGCACGTTTAAATGTACAACACTTCCCACTTCGACACTTTGCACGTTTAAATGTTCAACCACTCTGATAGTTGAATGAACAAACAGACTGGTCGAACGAATTCCCATTTCGACACTTCCCACTTCGACACTTCCCACTTCGACACTTCCCACTCCGATACTTCCCACTTAGCACGTTTAAATTTTCAACCACTCTTAGGCTATAGTTGATTGAACCTACAGACTGGTCAAACAAATTGCCACTTCGACACTTCCTACTCCGACACTTCCCAATTTGCGCGTTCAAATATTCAACCACTCTGATAGTTGATTGAACCTACAGACTGGTCGAACATATCTTCCCTAGCGCACTTCCCACTACTTAGCTCTGCTACTGAGCCTCTCTTAGTCCCACCCCTTCATCAACACCACAACACCCCCTTCCCCTACATCATCAAGCTTAACAGCATGGTTTCAGGAACGTTTTCTGGACCATTTAGGTGAAGAAAAAAAACCAAGAATTAGATTCAATGTTTCTTTATTCAAGTTATAAAAAGATGGCTTAAGAACAAAACTGACAATTTAAACATGATGGCTCAGGAACGTTTTTCTGGAGCTTTTAAGTGTTAAAATAGCCATTATTTTGGCGCTTTACGCGAAATGGTTTCAATGTTTATTCAAGCTTCATATAAATATGTTTCAAGAACGTTTTCTGGACAATTTGCGCGTTTCGAGCGAATTGGTTTCATTGTTTTATCAAGCTTAAACAAAATGGCTTCATGAACGTTTTTCAGGACCATTTTAGTGTTAAATAACAAGTTTTTTGTGCGCTACGCACAAATTATTTTCAATGTTTTATTATTCAAGCTTAACAAGATTGATTCAGGAACGTTTTCAGGACCATTTCAGTGTAAAAAAACCATTTTTTGCGTGCTACGCGCGAATTAGTGTGAATGTTTTATTATTCAAGCTTAGCAAGATGGCTAAAGGAACGGAACGGCTTCTGCACCATTTTAGTCTTAAAATACCAATTTACGCGCGCATGTTTTTAAATGTTTTATTATTCAAGCTTAACAAGATGGCTTCAGGAACAGTTTATTAACCTTTTTTTTACAATAGCCATTTTTTTAAATATTTTGTTATTAACAACACGATGGCTTCAGTTTTCTCGACCTTTTTATTGTTAAATATACAAATTTTTTTGCGCGCGCTACGCGCGAATTAGTCTCCGCAGGAATTATTTTTAATTTTGAGTAATTCAATTTCAAGGAACGTTTTTCTAAACCTTTCTTTTTATTATATCAATTTTTTTCACGCTCCGCGTGAAATATTTTTACTACTTTGATATTAAATTGGAACAAGATGGCTTCAGAAACGATTTTAAAGGACCTTTTTAATATTAAAATAGACCTTGTTGCGCGCTAGCAAATTAATTTCACTGTTTAGTTTCATTCAAGCTTAACATCATGGCTTCAGCAACGTTTTTTTAACCTTTTTGTTACATATGGGCAGTTCCGTAGTTACGGACGTACATTTCAGAGAATTCAGACACTTTGAGGGCTTGCAAAATCTAAACTATACCAGTTGCTTGATTATTAACACCTGGGTTCAAGTATCTCTAGTAGGAGTATAAAACCTGAAAATTCCTTTGCTGTACCATTTTCGGTTAATGAGATATGGCGTGAAAACCCTCCGTCGCGGACGTACGCAGAGAAAGTGATTTTTTCAGTACACCTGTATTCCTATCAAAAGTTCTCTGAAGTGTTCAGGTCTGTAATGAAAACTAATATTGTTTTGTTGTAAGAGGGACAAACCCAAAGAAAACAAACAGAGAAAATTATCAGAACCTTTATCTTTAAGTTAAAATTGACTGATGTTCATCCGTCGCGGACGTACATATTAGTGTGTCGGACGTACATCTGTGAAATAATTCACAGATGTACGTCCGCGACACTTCAAGAGACCATGTATTAAATATGTAAACAGATACAGAACAAAATAAGTTTTAAACATTAAGTATGAATCATCAGCTTTAGAAAAATACTTACTTCATTGGTTTCCAACATTACCAAAGTATTGAACAGAGTGTTTAAAAGTAGCAGCTTTTGGGAAGTGTACGTCCGCAACAGAAGGTACCAAATTTAATCCAAAAAGCATAATTCTTAAATATTTTGGTCATTTTAAGTAACTTTTTTATATGATACATAACACATGTTCATTGTTGTATTGATTGTATCAATTTGTAATACTTGCCTTAGTTCATTCATGGAAATAATTGCACTTCCATGGTGCGATTTCTACTAAAAAATGCCCTGTACGTCCGCGACAACCTCAAAATCAGCCAAACCGAGAATGTTAGATCAAATTCCAAATTATATCATGAAACTACAACCCATAACCTTTGATATGATACATAAATTAGGTTATATCGACGATTTTCAATTTTGTCAATTCTTCAATTTGGGTTACCTAATTACGGAACTGCCCATATCCAATATTTTCTCTCTCCACGCAAATCCTTTTTAATTGGATGCGAATTTCAAAACCCCTTACGCCGTGTTGTTTGCTTTTGCAAAATTTAATTTGGATGATATTGATAATAAGCCAATATTAGTTGGAAATGAAGTGGCGGCTTTTCAATTAAATGTTGGTCAAAAGAACACATGGGTTCGAAAATTGAACTAAAAAATCCAGTTCCAAGGGCGGCACATCCCCCCTCAGACTCCCCCTGTCCGCGTTGATTAGTCAATCATACTCCATGAAATTTATTATTAAGCCCCCCCCCCCCCCCCCCCCCCCCCCCCCCCCCGGGTAAAAAAACCCTGCGCAAGCCTATGCATATTCCTCAAAAATGTGGTTAAAAGTATTCACCAAATTACACCATTTTCATTGCATATTTTCAAATGTTCTTAATTCTAGTTTAGGGGTGGGGGGGGAGGGGCACATCCCCCCATTTTTGAAAACGGATGACGCCCTTGCGCAGGGCCACTATTTAAAAAAATTAAAAAGCTATCCAGGCAAATACCAATATTTGGTCAAGCTATAGATGAGGTGACCTATGATGTCATGTATTTACAAATTGGACACCCTGTTGTTTCCCTCCAGACAGATCAGTAAAGTTAATGAAGACAACATGAAAGAAATTTCTTTCTAATGAATTATAAAACTCATTAGTTTTTTTGGTGAAATGCGATAGCTTAATAGCATTCCTAAACAAGTTTAAAGACAGTTTTGATAACAATTTGCTGTGACACTACAATATAGTTAGAAAACCTGATCTGGCCTATGTAAACTATGAACTCTTGCCCGGTGTGTTTCGTCCCAACAGAGGGTGTCCTAAATGTCACTTCATCTATAGGACTAGTTGACATCGTATTGAAGAGGCGCCAGGGTGCTATGCCTGGGGGGGGGGGGGGGGGGGGGGGGGGGGGGGGGGGGGGGTGGCGGGTGGGGGTACGGGGACGTCGCCGCTCCAGTGGGTCGTTTTTTTCATGAGACATCCTTAATCATGGATAAGCTTTTCAACTGAAAAATCCTTAGACATGGTCCTGTTTGTCTATATTCGCGAAAAGTTGCCAAAATTTGGTCTAAAATGAAGCAAAACCCCTATAAATTGGTACCGATTTTTCCAAAATCACCCTTAGAAATGGGTAGGGGTTTTGAATCTCCAACCCCCCCCCCCCCCCGGGTGCTATGTTTTAGGGGAGGGGGCGGCGATGAGGTCCAGGGGTAGACATCCTTGTAGAAACGTAGATGTTACCTGGCAATGGCAAGGATTTCCACCCAGGTTAATATTTCCCACTTTGCATGGTATATAACTCCCTGTGTCAGCAGACCGAAAAACCATTGGTGCTCCCCAGATAGATGTTTTGTTAAAACTTATCAGGCACAACGTAGAAAGGTCATTGACCTTTGGCATATTGGGTCAGAATTTCAACAAACATATTTCAAATTGGTTATCTGATCACAGGGATGCCAACATTTATTTTTTCGTAGTTCAAGGGATCATATCTCATTTAATATTATGCCTTTACACCAGTTTATAACAAATGACCACGAACGCCTGTTTTACTGTTGAGAGCAACAAGTTGTATGTACACTCGTCCAAAGATTTCAAATTATTATTTAATAGAAATTGTATATCAAAATAAGCAGAAAGTAATCCTCTAACAGCTTAACATGGAATTTAGACATGATCACTCATCATGCAACCCATTCACCATGTTCACTTGACAATGGCAAGGTCTGTGGAAGAAGATTGCAACAAATTGGATGATCCCTCCATTCAAATGTTAATGATTGAACACAATATGAACCTTACCATTGCTTAATGAATGTGCTCAGCCATGCATGAATGCGTACATCTTAATTTAAGGTCACGAATGAATTGAGGTTAAACGCGGAAAACGACATTTTGATGAAAAGAAGGGGGGAAAATGCACAAAAACCGCCCAAAACACATAATAGTCTTGAATAAAACTATATAAATTATAAAAACGATACGTAATAAATAAAACAAACAATATTTAAATATAAAACTCCGCGATATAGAGGGTCGGCTACCGCTACATTAATAATAAGGTAAGCCTAAAAATCTAAAATGATGTGCTTTTCTGTAAAGTGTGTTTATTTTGGTGTTATAGATCGTAAATTTTAAGCTTTCTTGGGGAAAATTACATCACAGAAAAAGCAAAATTTACAAAGCGGAAAAACGCGGAATTCGACAGTTACAAAGCAGAAAATTCGTGACCTTATCTTAATTTCATACAGACATGATCTAGAGAATTATTGTCTGCTTATTTTGACATGCAATTGTTTAATTTATATTAAATATTTATGAGTATATCAATATTGATCAGTGAGTGGCAAGGAACTTCTTTGGACGAGTGTTTAAAGTGTCTTTGAAAAGGGTGTTTAAAATTATAGTCATTGAAAAGCAAAAAAAGGGGGGTTTTCACCCCAATTTTGTCCTCGTTTTTGCCAAAAAAAAGGGTGGGGGAATTGTTGAAAAATCCTTGCAAAGGGGTAGGGTAACATGGGGTAATATGGGACACCTAAGGGGTAAGATGGGACACCTAATTTTACTCGGCTGTAATACGAATATCCGACAAGTGACCCCACCAAAGCAAAAGGTATTATCACCAAGAGCCTTAACAAGACTTTAGTTTCACCAAAAATTGTGCCCGTCGGCCTCCGGCTTCATTATTTTATCAAGGTGTCCCTTCTTACCCCAGGCGATAAAATGTTTCTTAATTTTTTGTCCCATCTTCCCCCACAGGGGCAAGATGGGACACCATTGATTTACTATGTGCTGACAGTGGTGGGGCAAGATGGGACGCGGGGGAAGATGGGACAAAGAAAGACTTTTAACATGAATGTAACATAGTCCCATCTTACCCCAATGAGGCACATTTCTGAAAAAAACACTTTTTAATGATCTTGGAAGGAAACAGTAGCGTAGCAAATTTTTGACTTATTTGATAGAAAGTTGTTTAGACGTTATTTTCCACTTTGAGAAACTAAAATCCGGGGCATTGATTCATAGATATTTAGTGTCAAGTCGTGACCTATGCTTAATAGCATTGGTGAAATGCCGCATCAATTTCGACGCCTAAAGGCTTACGACCCTCTGAAGTGTCCCGTTTCATGAAGGATGATACTAAAATTGGTTGCAAATATAAATAGACATGATATCAAAGCTTTTTTGTTACAAAAATGGGCACAATTTGACTATTTTAAGGTAAAAAAGTATTTCCGAAACCACTGTCCCACTTTACCCCGTGTCCCATATTACCACCTCGAAAAACTTGCACGTCGGGTGAAACATAGAGATTGGCTCGTTGGATGGCAGGGTTAGGCTACTCTCTTAAGGTAGATGTTCCGATTTTCAACTTGAAGTTTTCTATTCTACATGAAAGGTCATCCTTAAAAAAGTTACGTTCCAAAGTTTGAGTTGCATAGCTCTAATGGTTCTTATTTTAGACGCACAAAATGCTGTGAACTGTATCCATTGAGTAGTACACAAACTATATCGGTGGTTACCACCATTCGTGGTAATTCGACGTTATTTCATCGATTTCTCCGTAATTATACCGATTTAGGCCGTCAAATTTTAGTATGATGAGAAAAATACGAGCTTTCATATGAAAATCTCCGTATGTTTGAAATAATTCTGTGTTACGAAAATGTGATCGGGTCATCTACCTTTAATGTAAAATGAGTGGAAAGAGTGGAAATTCACTCGAACAGGAGTGAAGGGATCAGTGAAACACAGGACAACCCGTTTTAGAGTGGAAAATGTCCACTTTAAAATGAGTGTGAAAGTTAATTTTTCTCTCTCAATAAGAGTGGAACATTGTCATATAAAATCCCCTTTCACTACTTTTAGAGTGTTTTTCCACTCAAAAACGTGTTGTCCTGCGTTTACCTCGTCGAAAACCACTATTTTACATTTAGAGAGTATAGTCTTTAAGAAAGAAAAAAAATCCATAATGGGGCACAGCACTAAATAAACCGCCCATTGGATTACATGTAAATTAGGGCTAAAATAGTCGCTATTTTGGGCCCTAGTAACCATTTTTGGAATGTCGCGAATGCTTTATTCTAATAAACAAACATTAACATTTCATAAAATCGTCATGAAGTGTTACATCTTCCAATTAGATTTTACGATACGATCATTTAAACAGCGCTACCCCTATTTTCAGCCCGGACGCTCGCCTTCTAACCGCCTCCGAGCATGTGTTCATCCACGTGATAAATTCTCGATACTATCGAAAATCAATATTTTGCAATATCCTGATCAAAGTACAAGAGATTATCTTTCATTTTAATTAGTAAATGATACCCTCACGCCAAAGTAATTCCCAAAGGACCCCATTAATCACAAAATCGTGGTGTTTTTTGCCGGAACTTACTACCATTGCACAAAACGAGGAGTGGTTTAGTGGTGTGCGCCCTTACGACATCAATACACTGACGGCATTACAATTGTAATTTATTGCTAACGGTTTCATCACATCACACTACAAATCAAGACAATTATAACACATTATTTTAATTAAAGAGCACCTATATCACTTTATTATAGTCTATAGTATTGCAAACCACGGTTGAAGTCATGCAGGAATGTTGATAGAGATTAATCCTAGTCTAACCGGGGTGCGAATTTATTAACCGTAACAAACATTTGGCCAAACACTGTATTATTACTGTACATGTGTATATCATACGCTTTATTCCGTCAACTCAAGGTATCCAATGTTTGTTACGGATTGTTGGAGATCCCTACACTGTAAAAAGGGCGTCTTGCAAATAAACACGTCTTGCTTTTTAGGGGAAGGTGGGGTAATGGCGGACACCTTTTGTCAGAGAGGTATAACACGCATATAATACGTCATATAACAATAAAAATCATGTAAACACAAAGCACTGTGAAGGTTCTACCTTTTATCAAGTTTTTATCAACTCATCATTTTGATAATTGAAGCTACGACGCAATAAAAAAAAATGGCGTCGTCCGGCATTACCCCAAATCCCGGACGTTGTTTATCAATGGCAGCCCTATTTTTATTGGAATATAGCATTTCAATGGGAGTTAAAAAAATACCCTTTTTAAAAGTGTAGCAGAAATCAAAGAACAATGTCTCATATTTATATGGTCAACAACTATTACCGATTTATGATGTTAAATTGACCACGCCCATATTGGTTACCATGGAAACGGTACATATCCGGGATTACCCCAATCCATGTACAATGTATGAGCACATCCTCTCTTATTATTATGCTCATCATTGTGACTCCGAATTCATTTCTTTTTTATCAGAAGGTATCATACATTACATAAAAAAATAATAAGAATGTTTTCCTTGATGTAGAAATACCAGTTTCAAAGAGAAATTAATGCACCAAAATATCACGTTGCCCAAACAGTGATTTTTGTAATTCTCGCGAGAATTTGCGAGACAACCATCCCATTTTGGTTTTGTGTGATTTCAATGGAGAGGCACCTAACATCATAGGGTGGCAAAATACCACCTAATTCCTTCAGATACAGCCCTGTCCGCGATTACCCCGCGTCCGCCATTACCCCACCTTCCCCTACGTGTCTTAATCTGGTGTCTTATCACAAGTCACGTCTCATTACATAGTGTCTTAATGCAAGTCGTGTCTCATACTTAAAGGCATATTATGTGATCTTTTCCAGAGAGCGCCCTCTATTCATGATTTTTTTTAGAAAGTAGATTTTCTTGCAGATTTACATTTCCGATCATAAATCATACATACATTCCAAGTTACAGAGCGATACGATTCCTAAGTAATTAAGAAACGTATCGCCCTGTAACTTGGAATGTATGCATGATTTATGATCAGAAATGTAAATCTGCAAGAAAATCTGCTTTCTATTTTGTTTTTCGATGTTGAGGGCGTTCTCTGGAAAGATCACATAATATACCTTCAATACCTTATTCCAAGTCGTGACTCATCTTTGTATAAAGACATGTATTGTCATAAGACACGGAAAATGTGACTTAATAGACACGTCTTGGTTCATGACATATTTCTGTAGGTAGTGTCTTGATTAAGACCCCCCAACAAGACATGTCAACTATAGGATCCATTATGCTTATCAAAGACATGTCTAAAAACCGAGGTGTCTTGAATGGAGACACAACTTGGTGTTAATTGCCAAGTCATGTTACATGTTATTTATGTCTTTATAGGGCAACATCACGTCTTGCATTTTACATGTCTTAATCTGGTGTTCAAGACATGTGTCTGTAGAGAGTGTCTTAGTTAAGACAAGTAGCAAGACATGTCAAATATAGGATGACTATTAAGACATGTCTAAAATCCAAGGAGTCTTGAATGGAGACTCAACTTGTTGTTTATTGCCAAGTCATGTTCCATGTTATTTATGTATTTATAAGACAACATCACGTCTTGCTTTTTTTGGTCTTAATATGGTGTTTTATCACAAGTCAAGTCTCATTACATAGTGTCTTATTGCAAGTCGTGTCTCATTTTTAATACCTTATTCCAAGTCGTGACTCATTGTATTAAGGGGGCTGTCAAGTGTCAGAAATAGCTTCCGTAAAACTGCCGTAACTACGTAATTATTCATATATTCCATATACAAGTATACATTTTTTTGAAGGAAAGGGTTCAATAAATCTAACCATGAACATAAAATTGCTCTAAAAAGAACCATTTTGGAGAAAATCATAAAAAACGAGAATTTTGACCAGTCTTCAATTCGGACAAGGTAACCAAAAAAATATTTTCTGAAAATCTGTCCTTTTACGATTTTTGTAATCTTAAGAAAATTACCCGGGTTATATTTTTTGTGTTTTTTGATATCTGAGATATTTATTTATTTATTGACCAAATAAGGCAACAAAATGGGATTTTAAATACAACAAACGTGAATTTCCACAAAATGATCCGAAAAATCGGGAAATAGGCCTAAAACAAAAAACAAAACAAATGGAACCTGGGGAAGATCATGGTTGTTGCGTTAAACTTACTTGCTGTCCATCAGATGCAGTTTGTATTGAGTTATCGTGTCTGTAAATCGTATTTTTACTCAAAAATGAACATAAAGAAATCAACCGATGAATGTGAAAAGTGACAATACCGCCGTTTGATCATGGTTTACGGGGAAATACACGTATTTCAAATCCTGTTCTTTAGATATTGTGGGAAACATATAAATCCCCAACTTCGTGCAAAGTTTCATTACAAACCGTTCTTTTCTTGGTATCAAAATAACCTCAAATGTGTGTTAAAAAACACCTTTTTCATGATGTCGAGTTTGAAAAAGAAGCCATACCATTTTATGCGCATTCGAAGTGCGTTCACAATTTCCGGGAAGCGTAACGCATTCAAGCGCGTGCGTTAATCGACAATGAGCGCAGACGCGCGCGGAATGTTTTGAGTTGGCAAAATAAATGGTGACGCGTCCTCGTTGAACCGGTTGAGGGTGCACACCACTATTACAGTCCAACGCCCAGCTTCCGTCGATCGCGATCACGAATGTAGTTCCTAAATAACGGAAAGAATGGTGAATATTGACATGATATGTCACTCAAAATTATTGAATTTGGTCTATATTTATTCACTGAAGTGTACCTGAGATAATTCGAATGAAAAGAGTATACATCTACTGTTTTATTTGAAAATATTGGCGGAGGGATACACATTGGTCACAACGGGCTACAAGGTCTAATTTCGTGTTAAAAATACTACTCCGTATAAAGGGGGAAATACAGAAAAATGTAAACGGTCACCCCCATCTGAGTTTTTGACCCAGGTAAGATCTATGTGTGTTAATAACTATTCCAAAATTTCATTAAATGAGTCGCAAGGTAACTCAAGATATTGCCGTTTTCCCGAGGCATCTTTCCCATAGAAACACACGTTAGCGCGTAATAGTGGTATGCACCCTTGACAAAGATTTAGACGCTCGTGTATTAATTTCTGTGCGCAACACTCTGCGGCTAATCATCAGAGTTTATCATTATAGGCCAGTGTAGTCGAGTCTTTATCAATGTGATCATTTAAAAACCGTGGCGGTGGCGGGATTAGTGGGTAGTCTGGGTGTAAAAATCAACACCTATCCTAGATAAAGGACTTAGTAAAGGAGAGAGAAAAAATGGAAACAGAGAGAAAGCAAGAAATGGGATGAAGATTTAATTTAAGACCTGTGTGTCGTTTGGTAGGCTCTAGGCCTACATGTTTTCTCTTCTTCTACCTCAGATATTTAAAGAGACGGAATCGGGTAAGCTTCTGATTAACATGATTAATATGAGTCACGTCACGAATTGTAATTTCATCATAAATAGTAAAAGGCCACAACATGCCACCTGAACTTGATCCTCGTTATGCCAGCGCCACCGAAAAAGAAACTGAAATATATGTCCGATAGGTCTAATGTTTAATGAAGCAGGAAAATAAAATTAACGGTTTGTAAAATGATTATATGAATTGTCTATGGGTAAACTGTCAAGCGAACGAGTAACAGTAGCGTATCAGCAGAGTGTCCCCCCTCGACGGATTTGACCGGGTAGAACAGCTCAAACTACCGGGCTAAAAGGTTTTATTTTCTGTAAATACAGTGGGTTGGGGGAGCAAGGGCCCCAATTTGAATCGGATGGGGTTGATTTTGAGAACACCCCCACCCTCCCCGTTTTCAAATGTCGGACTCGGCGGCGGCGGCAATCCTCAGCCTGTAAAGTTAAAGCCTACCGGGAAGATACCATTTCCCCCTCTGACAAGCGATCTCATCAGATACGCCACTGGCGGGTAATGGAGCACATTTCACAGTAGTTAAATGATGAGTATTTTCCATTAGAATGGACTTGGATCCTTTTAAAATTGATTTGAATTGCTATCTACCAAAGATAATTATTAAATAGTGATTGTTCAGTGTTATAACAATAGCTCTAAAGTGCGATCAGACCTTAGCATAAACCCCGATGCGATCATACCTTGAGCAAAGACCCAGTTCGATCAGACCTTTTAAGCATAGACCCGAGTGCGATCAGACCTTAGCATAAACCCCATTGCGATCATACCTTGTGCATAGACCCAGTGCGATCAGACCTTTAAGCATAGACCCCAGTTCGATCAGACCTGTTTTAGCATAGACTAGAGTGCGATCATACTTCAGCATAAACCCCCATTGCGATCATACCTTGAGCAGATATCTACGTGCGCTCAATTAACTCTTATCAGCAATCAAGGCAACTCTCAACCATGAGCATCCAAGTCCAACTCTCAACCATGAGCAATCAAGGTACCTCTCATGTAGTCTCATGCTATGTATCAAGTTCCCTCTACCAGCAAAGGATCAAGCTACCTCTCAATGCCAACTCTCATCAGCAATCAAGGCAACTCTCAGCCATGAGCATCCAAGTCCAACTCTCAACTATGAGCAATCAAGGCAACTCTCATGTGGTCTCATGCTAAGTATCAAGTTCCCTCTACCAGCAAAGGATCAAGCTACCTCTCAATGCAAAGGATCTTGAGCAGAGACCCTAATGTGATCATACCTTGTGCATATACCCCAGTGCGATCAGACATTTAAGCATAGACCCTAGTGCGATCAGACCTTAGCATAAACCCCAATACGATCATACCTTGAGCATTAACCCCAGTGCGATCAGACCTCGAGCATAGACCCCGATGCGATCATACCTTGAGCAAAGACCCAGTTCGATCAGACCTTTTAAGCATAGACCCGAGTGCGATCAGACCTTAGCATGAACCCCATTGCGATCATACCTTGTGTATAGACCCCAGTGCGATCAGACCTTTAAGCATAGACCCAAGTTCGATCAGACCTGTTTTAGCATAGACTAGAGTGCGATCATACTTTAGCATAAACCCCCATTGCGATCATACCTTGAGCAGATATCTACGTGCGCTCAACTAACTCTTATCAGCAATCAAGGCAACTCTCAACCATGAGCATCCAAGTCCAACTCTCAACCATGAGCAATCAAGGTACCTCTCATGTAGTCTCATCTATGTATCAAGTTCCCTCTACCAGCAAAGGATCAAGCTACCTCTCAATGCCAACTCTCATCAGCAATCAAGGCAACTCTCAGCCATGAGCATCCAAGTCCAACTCTCAACCATGAGCAATCAAGGCAACTCTCATGTGGTCTCATGCTAAGTATCAAGTTCCCTCTACCAGCAAAGGATCAAGCTACCTCTCAATGCAAAGGATCTTGAGCAGAGACCCTAATGCGATCATACCTTGTGCATATACCCCAGTGCGATCAGACATTTAAGCATAGACCCTAGTGCGATCAGACCTTAGCATAAACCCCAATACGATCATACCTTGAGCATTAACCCCAGTGCGATCAGACCTCGAGCATAGACCCCGATGCGATCATACCTTGAGCAAAGACCCAGTTCGATCAGACCTTTTAAGCATAGACCCGAGTGCGATCAGACCTTAGCATGAACCCCATTGCGATCATACCTTGTGCATAGACCCCAGTGCGATCAGACCTTTAAGCATAGACCCAAGTTCGATCAGACCTGTTTTAGCATAGACTAGAGTGCGATCATACTTTAGCATAAACCCCCATTGCGATCATACCTTGAGCAGATATCTACGTGCGCTCAACTAACTCTTATCAGCAATCAAGGCAACTCTCAACCATGAGCATCCAAGTCCAACTCTCAACCATGAGCAATCAAGGTACCTCTCATGTAGTCTCATCTATGTATCAAGTTCCCTCTACCAGCAAAGGATCAAGCTACCTCTCAATGCCAACTCTCATCAGCAATCAAGGCAACTCTCAGCCATGAGCATCCAAGTCCAACTCTCAACTATGAGCAATCAAGGCAACTCTCATGTGGTCTCATGCTAAGTATCAAGTTCCCTCTACCAGCAAAGGATCAAGCTACCTCTCAATGCAAAGGATCTTGAGCAGAGACCCTAATGTGATCATACCTTGTGCATATACCCCAGTGCGATCAGACATTTAAGCATAGACCCTAGTGCGATCAGACCTTAGCATAAACCCCAATACGATCATACCTTGAGCATTAACCCCAGTGCGATCAGACCTCGAGCATAGACCCAGTTCGATCAGACCTTTTAAGCATAGACCCGAGTGCGATCAGACCTTAGCATGAACCCCATTGCGATCATACCTTGTGCATAGACCCCAGTGCGATCAGACCTTTAAGCATAGACCCAAGTTCGATCAGACCTGTTTTAGCATAGACTAGAGTGCGATCATACTTTAGCATAAACCCCCATTGCGATCATACCTTGAGCAGATATATACGTGCGCTCAACTAACTCTTATCAGCAATCAAGGCAACTCTCAACCATGAGCATCCAAGTCCAACTCTCAACCATGAGCAATCAAGGTACCTCTCATGTAGTCTCATCTATGTATCAAGTTCCCTCTACCAGCAAAGGATCAAGCTACCTCTCAATGCCAACTCTCATCAGCAATCAAGGCAACTCTCAGCCATGAGCATCCAAGTCCAACTCTCAACTATGAGCAATCAAGGCAACTCTCATGTGGTCTCATGCTAAGTATCAAGTTCCCTCTACCAGCAAAGGATCAAGCTACCTCTCAATGCAAAGGATCTTGAGCAGAGACCCTAATGCGATCATACCTTGTGCATATACCCCAGTGCGATCAGACATTTAAGCATAGACCCTAGTGCGATCAGACCTTAGCATAAACCCCAATACGATCATACCTTGAGCATTAACCCCAGTGCGATCAGACCTCGAGCATAGACCCCGATGCGATCATACCTTGAGCAAAGACCCAGTTCGATCAGACCTTTTAAGCATAGACCCGAGTGCGATCAGACCTTAGCATGAACCCCATTGCGATCATACCTTGTGCATAGACCCCAGTGCGATCAGACCTTTAAGCATAGACCCAAGTTCGATCAGACCTGTTTTAGCATAGACTAGAGTGCGATCATACTTTAGCATAAACCCCCATTGCGATCATACCTTGAGCAGATATCTACGTGCGCTCAACTAACTCTTATCAGCAATCAAGGCAACTCTCAACCATGAGCATCCAAGTCCAACTCTCAACCATGAGCAATCAAGGTACCTCTCATGTAGTCTCATCTATGTATCAAGTTCCCTCTACCAGCAAAGGATCAAGCTACCTCTCAATGCCAACTCTCATCAGCAATCAAGGCAACTCTCAGCCATGAGCATCCAAGTCCAACTCTCAACCATGAGCAATCAAGGTACCTCTCATGTAGTCTCATCTATGTATCAAGTTCCCTCTACCAGCAAAGGATCAAGCTACCTCTCAATGCCAACTCTCATCAGCAATCAAGGCAACTCTCAGCCATGAGCATCCAAGTCCAACTCTCAACTATGAGCAATCAAGGCAACTCTCATGTGGTCTCATGCTAAGTATCAAGTTCCCTCTACCAGCAAAGGATCAAGCTACCTCTCAATGCAAAGGATCTTGAGCAGAGACCCTAATGCGATCATACCTTGTGCATATACCCCAGTGCGATCAGACATTTAAGCATAGACCCTAGTGCGATCAGACCTTAGCATAAACCCCAATACGATCATACCTTGAGCATTAACCCCAGTGCGATCAGACCTCGAGCATAGACCCCGATGCGATCATACCTTGAGCAAAGACCCAGTTCGATCAGACCTTTTAAGCATAGACCCGAGTGTGATCAGACCTTAGCATGAACCCCATTGCGATCATACCTTGTGCATAGACCCCAGTGCGATCAGACCTTTAAGCATAGACCCAAGTTCGATCAGACCTGTTTTAGCATAGACTAGAGTGCGATCATACTTTAGCATAAACCCCCATTGCGATCATACCTTGAGCAGATATCTACGTGCGCTCAACTAACTCTTATCAGCAATCAAGGCAACTCTCAACCATGAGCATCCAAGTCCAACTCTCAACCATGAGCAATCAAGGTACCTCTCATGTAGTCTCATCTATGTATCAAGTTCCCTCTACCAGCAAAGGATCAAGCTACCTCTCAATGCCAACTCTCATCAGCAATCAAGGCAACTCTCAGCCATGAGCATCCAAGTCCAACTCTCAACCATGAGCAATCAAGGCAACTCTCATGTGGTCTCATGCTAAGTATCAAGTTCCCTCTACCAGCAAAGGATCAAGCTACCTCTCAATGCAAAGGATCTTGAGCAGAGACCCTAATGCGATCATACCTTGTGCATATACCCCAGTGCGATCAGACATTTAAGCATAGACCCTAGTGCAATCAGACCTTAGCATAAACCCCAATACGATCATACCTTGAGCATTAACCCCAGTGCGATCAGACCTCGAGCATAGACCCCGATGCGATCATACCTTGAGCAAAGACCCAGTTCGATCAGACCTTTTAAGCATAGACCCGAGTGCGATCAGACCTTAGCATAAACCCCATTGCGATCATACCTTGTGCATAGACCCCAGTGCGATCAGACCTTTAAGCATAGACCCAAGTTCGATCAGACCTGTTTTAGCATAGACTAGAGTGCGATCATACTTTAGCATAAACCCCCATTGCGATCATACCTTGAGCAGATATCTACGTGCGCTCAACTAACTCTTATCAGCAATCAAGGCAACTCTCAACCATGAGCATCCAAGTCCAACTCTCAACCATGAGCAATCAAGGTACCTCTCATGTAGTCTCATCTATGTATCAAGTTCCCTCTACCAGCAAAGGATCAAGCTACCTCTCAATGCCAACTCTCATCAGCAATCAAGGCAACTCTCAGCCATGAGCATCCAAGTCCAACTCTCAACCATGAGCAATCAAGGCAACTCTCATGTGGTCTCATGCTAAGTATCAAGTTCCCTCTACCAGCAAAGGATCAAGCTACCTCTCAATGCAAAGGATCTTGAGCAGAGACCCTAATGCGATCATACCTTGTGCATATACCCCAGTGCGATCAGACCTTTAAGCATATACCCTAGTGCGATCAGACCTTAGCATAAACCCCAATGCGATCATACCTTGAGCATTAACCCCAGTGCGATCAGACCTCGAGCATAGACCCCGATGCGATCATACCTTGAGCAAAGACCCCAGTTATATCAGACCTTTTAAGCATAGACCCGAGTGCGATCAGACCTTTTAAGCATAGACCCGAGTGCGATCAGACCTTAGCATAAACCCCATTGCGATCATACCTTGTGCGTAGACCCCAGTGCGATCAGACCTTTAAGCATAGACCCCAGTTCGATCAGACCTGTTTTAGCATAGACTAGAGTGCGATCATACTTTAGCATAAACCCCCATTGCGATCATACCTTGAGCAGATATCTACGTGCGCTCATCTAACTCTTATCAGCAATCAAGGCAACTCTCAACCATGAGCATCCAAGTCCAACTCTCAACCATGAGCAATCAAGGTACCTCTCATGTAGTCTCATGCTATGTATCAAGTTCCCTCTACCAGCAAAGGATCAAGCTACCTCTCAATGCCAACTCTCATCAGCAATCAAGGCAACTCTCAGCCATGAGCATCCAAGTCCAACTCTCAACCATGAGCAATCAAGGCAACTCTCATGTGGTCTCATGCTATGTATCAAGTTCCCTCTACCAGCCAAGGATCAAGCTACCTCTCAATGCAAAGGATCTTGAGCAGAGACCCTAATGCGATCATACCTTGTGCATATACCCCAGTGCGATCAGACCTTTAAGCATAGACCCTAGTGCGATCAGACCTTAGCATAAACCCCAATGCGATCATACCTTGAGCATTAACCCCAGTGCGATCAGACCTCGAGCATAGACCCCGATGCGATCATACCTTGAGCAAAGACCCCAGTTCGATCAGACCTTTTAAGCATAGACCCGAGTGCGATCAGACCTTTTAAGCATAGACCCGAGTGCGATCAGACCTTAGCATAAACCCCATTGCGATCATACCTTGTGCATAGACCCCAGTGCGATCAGACCTTTAAGCATAGACCCCAGTTCGATCAGACCTGTTTTAGCATAGACTAGAGTGCGATCATACTTTAGCATAAACCCCCATTGCGATCATACCTTGAGCAGATATCTACGTGCGCTCATCTAACTCTTATCAGCAATCAAGGCAACTCTCAACCATGAGCATCCAAGTCCAACTCTCAACCATGAGCAATCAAGGTACCTCTCATGTAGTCTCATGCTATGTATCAAGTTCCCTCTACCAGCAAAGGATCAAGCTACCTCTCAATGCCAACTCTCATCAGCAATCAAGGCAACTCTCAGCCATGAGCATCCAAGTCCAACTCTCAACCATGAGCAATCAAGGCAACTCTCATGTGGTCTCATGCTATGTATCAAGTTCCCTCTACCAGCAAAGGATCAAGCTACCTCTCAATGCAAAGGATCTTGAGCAGAGACCCTAATGCGATCATACCTTGTGCATATACCCCAGTGCGATCAGACCTTTAAGCATAGACCCTAGTGCGATCAGACCTTAGCATAAAACCCAATGCGATCATACCTTGAGCATTAACCCCAGTGCGATCAGACCTCGAGCATAGACCCCGATGCGATCATACCTTGAGCAAAGACCCCAGTTCGATCAGACCTTTTAAGCATAGACCCGAGTGCGATCAGACCTTACCATAAACCCCATTGCGATCATACCTTGTGCATATACCCCAGTGCGATCAGACGTTTAGCATAGACCCCGATGCGATCATACCTTGAGCAAAGACCCAGTTCGATCAGACCTTTTAAGCATAGACCCGAGTGCGATCAGACCTTAGCATAAACCCCATTGCGATCATACCTTGTGCATAGACCCCAGTGCGATCAGACGTTTAGCATAGACCCTAGTGCGATCAGATCAGAACTTGAGCATTTACCCTATTGCGATCAGACCTTTAGCATGTACCCTATTGCGATCAGACCTTTAGCATGTACCCTTGTGCGATCAGACATTTAGCATAGTCCCTAGTGCGATCAGACCTTGAGCATAGACCCTAGTGCGATCATACCTTAGCATAGGCCTAATGTGAGCATAGACCTAATGCGATCATACCTTAGCATAAACCCGTTGCGATCATAACTTGAGCATAGACCCTATTGAGATCAGACATTTAGCATAGACCCTTGTGCGATCATACCTTTAAAGCATAGACCCCAGTTCGATCCGACGTTTAGCATAGACCCTAGTGCGATCATACCTTAGCATAGGCCTAATGTGAGCATAGACCTAATGCGATCATACCTTAGCATAAACCCGTTGCGATCAGAACTTGAGCATAGACCCTATTGAGATCAGACATTTAGCATAGACCCTTGTGCGATCAAACCTTAGCATAACCGACATTGCGATCAGACCTGTTAAGCAAAGACCCGAATGCGTTCATACCTTAGCATAAACCCCGTCACGATAATATCTAATAAATAATAGCATAGACCCTAGTGCGATTAGACATTTAGCAGAGACTCTAGTGTGATCAGACCTTTGGCATAGATACCAGTGCGATCATACCTTAGCATTAAACCGATTGACCTATTGCGATCATACCTTAAGCAGAGACCCTGATGCGATCAGACCTTGAGCGTAGACCCAAGTGCGATACCTTGAGCATAGACCCAGGCGCGGCCCCCCCCCCTACCAAAAAAAAAAGAAAAAAGGAAGAAAAAAAAGAAAAAAAGAAAGAGAGGAAGAGGAAGAGGGGGGGGGGGGGGGGGGGGGGGGCACATCACCCCTCAGACTCCCCCTGTTCGAGCTTTTAAACAATCTATACTTAAATTCAGAAAAAATCAGTATATACGTCGTATGCTCTACTTCTTTCTTGCATTGATAACAAATATATATTGATTGGAAATGAAGAGGTGGCTTTTTGATCAAATGTTGGTCAAAAGTATACACCAGATCGCACCAAATGAGTTCGAAACTTGAAAAATTTTCTACTTATGAGGGGGGCACTTCCCCCCTCAGACTCCCCCCCCCCCGTTCGACCTTTCAAATCATCTATACTTAAATAAAAAATATATCAGTATAATATGCTCAACTTCTTTCGTGCATTGATAAAAAAACAAAATATTTATTGGAAATGAAGAGGTGGCTTTTTGATAAAATGTTGGTCAAAAGTATACACCAGATCGCACCAAATGAGTTCGAAAATTGAAAAAAATTCTACTTCTGAGGGGGGCACTTCCCCCCTCAGACTCCCCCCTGTTCGACCTTTCAAATAATCTATACTTAAATCAAAAATATATCAGTATAATATGCTCAACTTCTTTCGTGCATTGATAACAAAACAAAATATTTATTGGAAATGAAGAGGTGGCTTTTTGATAAAATGTTGGTCAAAAGTATACACCAGATCGCACCAAATGAGTTCGAAAATTGAAAACATTTCTACTTCTGAGGGGGCACTTCCCCCCTCTTCGACCTTACAAATCATCTATACTTAAATCAAAAATATATCAGTATAATATGCTCAACTTCTTTCGTGCATTGATAAAAAAATAATATATTTATTGGAAATGAAGAGGTGGCTTTTTGATAAAATGTTGATCAAAAGTATACCCCAGATCGCACCAAATGAATTCGGAAATTGAAAATTTTTCTACTTTAGAGGTGGGCACATCCCCCCTCAGACACCCCCCTGTCCGAGCATAGCTCGGAGGGCGCTTGGATGGTACCGGCAAAAATTCATTTTTTTGGGCCCCCCCCTAAAATTTTCCTGGATCCGCCACTGCATAGACCCTAGTGCGATCAGACCTTTAAGCATAGACCCTAGTGCGACCATACCTTAGCATAAACCCCATTGCGATCAAACCTTGAGCAGAGACCCTATTGCAATTAGACCTTATGCAATGTCCCTAGTGCGATCACACCTCGAGCATAGTAATCTCAGATCAAGTTATCTAACTATCAAACCTGAGCAACCCTACCTCTACCTCAAATATCTAGTTTTCTCAAACTATCAAGCTATCAATAATCAAACTAACAAGCTCTCAAGTCTAATGGTCTGAGTAATCTCAGATTAAACTATCAAACCTGCGTAACCTGATTATTTTTTGGTGGACAAGTTAACTTGGACACCTTAGTTTTCAAAAGTGGTTGTAATAAAATCCGAAAATACCGCCAAATTCAGTTATTCAGTGCCAAATTAGTACTTAAATGTGTCTATTACCGTAAATAAAATGGTCCGGCAATTTAGCATAAAAAATGACGGACACCATAAAATGTGTCCGATTTATTTTTTTTGATATTATTTCACATTTTGAGTTACATATATAATCTGTGTAGCTAACCTTTCAAACACATTTGATGGATTAAATAATTGCCAGCAATTTAGCCAAAAAAATTGACGGACACCCTAAATGTGACCGATTTGATTTTTTTGATATTATTTCACATTTTGAGTTACGTATAAAATCTGTGTAGCTAACCGTTCATACCGCAATACATTTGACGGAGAAAATAATTGCCGGCAATTTAGCCTAAAAAATGACGGGCACCCTAAAATGTGACCGATTTGATTTTTTTGATATTATTTCACATTTTGAGTTACGTATAAAATCTGTGTAGTTAACCGTTCAAACCGCAACACATTTGACAGAGAAAATAATTGCCGGCAATTTAGCCTAAAAAATGACGGACACCCTCAAATGTGTCCGATTTGATTTTTTGATATTATTTCACATTTTGAGTTACGTATAAAATCTGTGTAGCTAACTGTTCAAACCGCCGGCAATTTAGCCTAAAAAATGACGGACACCATAAAATGTGTCCGACTTGATTTTTTTGATATAATTTCACATTTTGAGTTACGTATAAAATCTGTGTAGCTAACTGTTCAAACCACAATACATTTGACGGAGAAAATAATTGCCGGCAATTGCCATCAATTTAGCCTAAAAAATGACGGACACCATGAAATATGCCGATTTGATTTTTTTGATATGATTTAAATTTTTGAACGTATGAAGTTTGTGTATCTAACCGGTAAAATTGTAACCCCGACTGTGACACATTGACAGAGCAACAAAATTACAGGCAATTTAGTCTGAAAAATGACAGACACCATGAAATATGTACCGATCTGATTTTTTGGATATGATTTCACATTTTGAGCTACATATTAACTTTGCGTAACACATTTGACGGAGAAAAAAATTGCCAGCAATTAAAGGTAGATGACCCGATCACATTTTCGTAACACAGAATTATTTCAAACATACGGAGATTTTCATATCATATGAAAGCTCGTATTTTTCTCATCATCATACTGAAATTTGACGGCCTAAATCGGTATAATTACGGAGAAATCGATGAAATAACGTCGAATTACCGCGAATGGTGGTATACCACCGATATAGTTTGTGTACTACTCAATGGGTATAGTTCACAGCATCTTGTGCGTGTAAAATAAGAACCATTAGAGCTATGCAACTCAAACTTTGGAACACAACTTTTTTAAGGATGGCCTTTCATGTAGAATAGAAAACTTCAAGTTGAAAATCGGAATGTGATCGGGTCATCTACCTTTATAAAAGCCTTAAAAATAACTGACACAATAAATTGATATTTTTTGGATATGATTTCACATTTTGCGCTACGATGAAGTCTGTGTCGCTAATCGGTCAAACCGCAACACATTTGACGGAGAGAACAAAATTGGCGGGATATTTACCCTAAAAAATGCCTGACACCATAATAAAATGTGTCCCGATTTGTTTGTGTGGATATTATTTCACATTTTGAGTTACATATAAAATCTGTGTAGCTAACCGTTCAAACCGCAACACATTTGACGGAGAAAATAACTGCCGGCAATTTAGCCTAAAAAATGACGGACACCATAAAATGTGTCCGATTTGATTTTTTGGATATTATTTCACATTTTGAGTTACATATAAAATCTGTGTAGCTGACCGTTCAAACCGCATCACATTTGACGGAGAAAAAAATTGCCAGCAATTAAGCCTTAAAAATAGCTGACACAATAAATTGATATTTTTTGTATACGATTTAACATTTTGAGCTACGTATGAAGTTTGTGTTGCTAACCGGTCAAACTGTGACACATTGACAGAGAAACAAAATTGCTGGCAATTTAGAGTCACTAGCCGGTCAAACCGCAACATATTTGACGGAGAAAAGATTGCCAGGAATTTAGCCTAAACACAACAGACACCATAAAATGTGTCCCGATTTGATTTTTTGGATATTATTTCATATTTTGAGTTACGTCTGTGTTAGCCTAAAAAATGACGGACACCATAAAATGTGTCCGATTTGATTTTTTGGATATTATTTCACATTTTGAGTTACATATAAAATCTGTGTAGCTGACCGTTCAAACCGCATCACATTTGACGGAGAAAAAAATTGCCAGCAATTAAGCCTTAAAAATAGCTGACACAATAAATTGATATTTTTTGTATACGATTTAACATTTTGAGCTACGTATGAAGTTTGTGTTGCTAACCGGTCAAACTGTGACACATTGACAGAGAAACAAAATTGCTGGCAATTTAGAGTCACTAGCCGGTCAAACCGCAACATATTTGACGGAGAAAAGATTGCCAGGAATTTAGCCTAAACACAACAGACACCATAAAATGTGTCCCGATTTGATTTTTTGGATATTATTTCATATTTTGAGTTACGTCTGTGTAGCTAACCGGTCAAACCGCAACACATTTGGCGAAGAAAATAAATTGCCATCAATTTAGATTAAAAAATGACGGAAGCCATAAAATGTGTCCTGATTTGAATTTTTGATATGATTTCACATTTTGAGCTACGTATTAAATCTGAGTAGCTAACCGGTCAAACCGCAACACATTTGAGGGAGAAAAAAATGTCCGACAATTTAGCCTAAAAAATGACGAACACCAATAAAATGTGTTCCAATTTTTGTTTTGATATGATTTCTCATTTTGAGCTACTTATAAAGTCTGTGTAGCTAACCTGTCAAACTGCAACACATTTGACTCAGAAAAATCGGGCAATTTAGCCTTAAAATAACGGACACCATAAAATGTGTCCCGATTTTATTTTTTGGATATGATTTCACATTTTGAGCTTCGTATAAAATCTGTGTAGCTAACCGGTCAAACTGCAACATATTTGATGGAGAAAAAAAAATTCGGGAATTTAGCCTCGGGTACCAAGTTACGACCTGTACGTAGGTGAAAAAGGCAATACTTTTTGACGACCCCTTACTGATAACATTTCTGTACACCAGTTTTATTGATAATTTTAAAAATTGCTGTGAAAAATATTACAGTGACCCCACTAAACTATACATTTGTATTCATCAGCCACAGGATTAACCAAGATGATTGACACAATCATATATAAACAAAGAACATGTGACCTTGCATTTGTCCTGTTTATGCGTGTAAAACCTCCGATTACTGGTGCCATTCTTTTTTACTAATAACCTCTCTCTTTTAACTACAACATCTAAATACTATTTGTGACGAGACTGTCCATCTGTCCGTCCAATGCCTTCGGGTGCAGATCCCTGCCCGTCTGCCCATGTAATCGCTGTGCACAGGGATCTTCGCCCCACGTAGACAACAAACTGTTGCTACGCGAGGGCGTATAAACAAAACAAAACATGGCGCACACACGTTATGGCGCAGACCGTAAGGTGCGTACGCGTTCGTGGCGCAAACTGGGTCTTTTCATGGGGCGGGTAAAAGGAAGCCGTATACAGATAATATTCAACTAAAACAATATTAGCTGCCTGCTACTGCACCAATTAAATTTGTCACCACAACAATAAAAACCTCATTTTAGTAAACATGTGTACAAACTATCAAACTATCTATTATAACAACACATCGCTAACAATGTAACAGTCATCGAATCTGGTTCCCCTGGGATCCTTAAGTACCAACCACAAACCATGTCTACTGAAACCGCTCAACCAAAAACCATGCAACCCGATAACCGCGAAACCCGCGAACCGCGAAATCCGAGAACCGCTCTAGTTGTATAATACATTGGTACTTTTGATGTTCCATTATATTAATTACTTACAATATCATTAGTTTGTTTATTAACGAGACTCTTTTTTTTTTTTTTTAATATTTTTTTAAATTTTTTTTTAATGAATATAAATTATCACGATTTTCTTTTTTTGATTCGGCTGTTGTGTTGTGATGTTCGTGATTTATTTTTACAAAAGGATTGACTATTAGTAATATAATAATCATCCTGGGGCCCCGGGAAATCCAAGTTATTTTGTTGCATTTTTGAATTTGTCATAAATTACGTTTTTCTCGTAATTAATCAACATTAGAATTTAAATCAAATTATAAATTATGATATTTTTTCTTTCAATTTTTTATTCTCCATAAACTTCACCACACATCGCTCACATAACGTCTCGGTGATTTCCTTCCAGAAACAACACACTAGTGATCCTCTTGCCGACTTCCACAAAATTCAACAGATCCATTCCAAGTATTCTCCTCCTTTTGACACTAAAAACACTTGTCCATCCAGTTTTTTAGAAGACCTTGTTTTGTATTAGATCAAACCTGAGCAACCCTCCCTTCACCTCAAATATCTAGTTTTCTCAAACTATCAAGCTATCAAACTAACAAGCTTAATGGTCTGAGTAATCTCAGATTAAACTATCAAACCTGCGTAACCTGATTATTATTTTGTATCAGATCAAACCTGGCTCGAGTAATCTCAGATCAAGTTATCTAACTATCAAACCTGAGCAACCCTCCCTCCACCTCAAATATCTAGTTTTCTCAAACTATCAATAATCAAACTAACAAGCTCTCAAGTCTAATTGGTCTGAGTAATCTCAGATTAAACTATCAAACCTGTGTAACCTGATTATTATTTTGTATTAGATCAAACCTGAGCAACCCTCCCTCCACCTCAAATATCTAGGTTTTTTTTAAGCTATCAATATTCAAACTAACAAGCTCTCAAGTCTAATGGTCTGAGTAATCTGAGATTAAACTATCAAACCTGCGTAACCTGAACAGACGCACTAAGTATAGAATGTTATCGCCCTAAAACACATACAGTGGGGCAAACACGGAGCAAGAAAACTTCAGAGGGCATGCAAAACGTGTGGGGCGGGATGCGCACAATTTTGTTTTGCTTTTATTGTAAAAATGGCTTGAAATTAGATTAATTTGTTTTGAATTAGACATTTCTGCGTATATTATGCTGGCACGATATTCACTCAGATGTTTCAAAAGGATTTTTGCACTGATGACCATGTGGTGTGTATGTTTCGTTCCATAGAGCTTTTTCATAGAAAAGGGGTAGCAAAGGCCCCAAAGGGATGCATTGTACAAGACAAGCTTGATATGTCATCTGAAAACTGTTTACTCCTTAGATTATTTTTTGCGCTTTTCATTCTATGCATGTTATGCATGATTAATATATCCCTTAATTTGTACGTAACTGAAAATTATGGACGACTTTGACAGGAAAGTTTTCCATGACCATTTTAGTTCAAAAAAAAACATTTTTTATTGCTTTGCCCGCATATTTTTGTACAGTTTTGAACATTATAATGAGTCTCAAACCACACCAAATATTCTAAATATTATGTGGAAGACAATTAAAATGTCATACTGTATAACCCGTTTTAGTGTTAAAAATCACAATTTGTGTACGCTTTGCACGAATTAGTTTCAATATTTCAATATTTAAGTTTAACAAGAAATTTTTCTGGACAATTTTTGTTCGTAAACTGAGAATGTTTGCGCGCTTGGTGCACATTTTTTATACAGGTTTCAACATTATAATATGGATCTTGAACCACCTGATAATTCTTTTGCTTCAGAATGCTAAAACTTTGAAAACCCATGAGCTTCCAGGGGCTTCGCCCATGGACCCCACCTGCTGCTAACTCCACTCGGTTCGCTCACAACCTTTAAAACATTTGGCCGCCCCCCCCCCCCCCCCCATCAAAACAGTCCTGGATATGCCCTTGCCATTTATTATAGCGAGAATAGGGCAATAGAAATTCAAGCCAGTATTTCTTGGAAATAGAAACAAGTCAAGATATTAAACCAATGGTCACATGTTTTAAGCTGGGTCCTATAATTGTTGCACATCACATGTGTTCTATGCCGGGGTTCTATGTTACCTCATCTGTCAAATTTGCTGAGTGTACGTAAGTTGTAACTGTAAAATAAAACCTATTTATGCTAGCCCTACAAAATTATATCACTAGTCTAGAGTAGCTTATATGGTCATGTGTTTTAAGCTCGCCTCCTTTCGCGTTACACACAGATTTTGGCTTTCGCGACATGATTTTAACTTTACACATTTATATTTGCTTGTATACACCCCTGAGGTAGTAAAAGTATACATTTTCTGAAGTGAAATTGCATGAGGAAACCAAATATGCCATTAAAATTATAGTACGACCAAGAACTAAAATGGTATGATCGGAAATGTTCGGAAAATATCAGAGTTTTTTAATTTTTAATTTGAGATCCATATATTTTTTATACCTACCCCTATCATTATTCTTTTTACATATTTGAATTCCTCATGAAATTACCCATTAGATGATATATATTTGTCAAAGTTACTACGTCGGTATGGTAATTATACCGGCTAGTGAATATCTCCAATTTTTATTTTATATATTTTTAGAATTTATAGAAATATTTGTTTAAGGATGAACCCTTCCCTGATATAAACTGCATGTCTGAATTCCTCTAGTTACAAGCTTTCCAAAAATGTATACTTTTGCTATTATAGGTTGAAAACTTTTTCTGTTATAGTCATTTTTATCAATCCGGTAAATTGAGGCTGATTATTCATGTTGACTGTGTAGCGTATAGGAAGAAAGCTAATGATCATTGTCTTATCCATAATTATTAGTTGTTAATAATAGTTGACAAGTCTGTTGAACCACATACTTAAAGATTACTAAATATCCTTTGAAATGGGACCAAAATTGTGTTTTTAACATTAGGGGATGACTAGTTATTGTAAAAAGAACAAAGCATGGGATTATCCCCATTGAGTTTGTACAGGCGACACCCCTTCCAGACGCACCCCTTCCAGCACCACCCCTGGTCCCCAAACATCAATCAGCTGTATCTCCCTTTCTGTTTTAGCTATACCATTGTCATTTGGCAGGCAGATAGCTTGTCATTAGGGCTTTAAAATGATACCAAATTTGTTGAGATAGCTTTTGTGGTTTTAAAAATATTTGAGGAAAATGACAGCATGAAGCTAAAAAATGTAACGGCACCACCCTATTGGGAGGCGAGTTCATAACGCGTGACCATATCTAGATTGTTATTTGTTATTAATTATGCACAGTTTGGTCAGATATTCATCACATCAAATACAAACTTTTGGATAATTTGGAAAGCACTAATCTTTCTGTTGATGTATACTTAATAGGGAATAGGGATTGTTTTTAATATTGTGATGCATATTCAGGGTGTTCAAAAATAATGTTCATTTTCCACCTTATAATCTTGTTCATATGAGGATATTAAGAAGTATTGTACATTTTCTACCAAAAACATTATTTTGAAGTGCCCAGTACAATAATTTTACCTGTACAGGAAAACAATACTGTATTATTTAAAACATGATTACACAGGGTGTTCAAAATGCAGTTTACATACGGTACAGTAATCAATTGTTATACACCTTACTTTAATTTAATCAAAAAGCAGCAGTCTGAAATTAAGCGGTTTACAAAGTAGGCCAATGTTTCATGCAGCATGTGTAGTATAGGCATTTATTCCAGGAAATAAAAGGCTAAATCCTATACAGGGTGACTCAAAAAGAAATTGGACTCTGTTTCATGACGCTGTATGTATGATCATTGGACCATGACGAATTTAGTTTCAATGTAAATCCCAATTAGTTAAATATGATATCCTGAAAGTATGAGATCAATCCAATGAAAAATAAATAAACTAGTGCTCACAGTTTGCATAAACCATGACATTTACTGGTTTGTACAATGGGATTTACATGCACTAGCCAGTAAATAACATGGTTTACGTTTCAATATGCTACAATTATCATAAACACATATAATCATGTGTCAGAATTAAATGTATTACCAAACTAATCTTTGCTATTGACTGATATATTGTCTATGTTTATTGTAACATATTGAAATGTAAATAATGTTATTTACTGGCTCTAAATCCCATTGTACAAACCAGTAAATGACATGGTTTATGCAAACTGTACTAGTTTATTTATTTTTCATCGGATTGATCTCATGTCATACTTTCAGGATATCATAACTAATTGGACTTTACATTGAAACATTTCATTGTCATGGTCCAATGATCATAACAAGTTTTACAGCATCATGAAACAGAGTCCTCTTTTTTTTGAGTCACCCTGTATACTTTAAACTATTATTCAAGGCAGGCTAGAATATAGGGTGGTAGGTAAAATGTAATTTTAATCTTCATATACAATGCACTAACTGATTCATTGTAAAATGATTATAGATTGATTGATTGTACAGGGTGTTAAAGGTGATTTTCTCAGTTTCTCAATCTCAGTTAAAACTGAGATTGAAGATGACTATACCCATTCCGTAAATAGGTAAACCATAGGCCAAATAATATTATTGGCTCTAATTCCCTGGAAATTGTTTCAAACTGATTTTGCTTTATGGTAACTTCAGAGTCACTATTTGGCTTTATATCTGATACATACTTTTGACAAAATTAGGCAATATTTTGTCGCAGAGAGTAAAAAAATGATTTTGGGGTAAAATATCTCATCCACAGATCTAGGATTCAGAGCTAGGATAAATATAGCCTACCCTACATTGTATGACCCTACATTGCAGGGTCATATTTTTTTTAAACTTGGGACCCTATTGCGTCACATACTCAAGTTGACATCATATTTGAGTTGATCAGCTCAAGAGCTTTAAGGAATACTTTTACTATGATACCTGTTTAATATAGTTTTTCTGATGAGTGAGGATCTTTGTGACGTGGAGAGCCGGTTCACTTGTGCAAGGTTTTGAATGTTTTATTATCAAACTTTCTTACTGAAGGGTACTACCTACCGATGCAAATTCCATATCAAATTAAAGCTTTTGTTGAGTACTTTAACAAGGCGGTTCTCGAACGGCGCGTCTCGCCTGTTCATCAAAAGTGACTTGAAAGAAATGATGATGAAACATATGATACAATGTAGCACTGTCACAGAGGTATGCATTGTAGTTAATGCAAGGGATGTAATACCTTGAAAATTGTAATCAACAAAAAGAACACACCAACCCCCTTCCCTCCACCAAATCACATCAAGATAGGCCTTACGGATCTTATTTGACCCCAGATGACCTATGATGACCTCTAAAAATTAATCAACAAAAAGAACACACCATCCCTCTTCTGTCCACCAAATCCCATCAAGATAGGCCTTACGGATCTTATTTGACCCCAGATGACCTTGAATGACCTCCGATGACCTTGAAAATTTAATCAGCAAAAAGAATACACCACCCCCCTTCCCTCCACCAAATCCAATCAAGATAGGCCTTACTGATCTATTTGACCCCATATTTGACCCCGATGACCCCGAAAAATTAATCAACAAAAAGAACACACCACCCCCCTTCCCTCCACCAAATCCCATCAAGATAGGCCTTACTGATCTATTTGACCCCATATTTGACCCCAGATGACCCCGAAAAATTAATCAACCAAAAGAACACACCACCCCCCCCCCCTTCCCTCCACCAAATCCCATCAAGATAGGCCTTACTGATCTATTTGACCCCCGATGACCCCGAAAAATTAATCAACAAAAAGAAGACACCATCCCTCTTCCGTCCACCAAATCCCATCAAGATAGGCCTTACTGATCTATTTGACCCCATATTTGACCCCCGATGACCCCGAAAAATTAATCAACAAAAATAACACACCACCCCCCTTCCCTCCACCAAATCCCATCAAGATAGGCCTTACTGATCTATTTGACCCCATATTTGACCCCGATAACCCCGAAAAATTAATCAACAAAAAGAACACACCATCCCTCTTCCGTCCACCAAATCCCATCAAGATAGGCCTTACTGATCTATTTGACCCCCGATGACCCCGAAAAATTAATCAACAAAAAGAACACACCACCCCCCTTCCCTCCACCAAATTCCATCAAGATAGGCCCTACTGATCTATTTGACGCCATATTTGACCCCCGATGACCCCGAAAAAGTAATCAACAAAAAGAACACCCCATCCCTCTTCCCTCCACCAAATCCCATCAAGATAGGCCTTACTGATCTATTTGACCCCATATTTGACCCCCAATGACCCCCGAAAAATTAATCAACAAAAAGAACACACCATCCCTCTTCCGTCCACCAAATCCCATCAAGATAGGCCTTACTGATCTATTTGACCCCATATTTGACCCCGAAAAATTAATCAACAAAAAGAACACACCATCCCTCTTCCGTCCACCAAATCCCATCAAGATAGGCCTTACTGATCTATTTGACCCCATATTTGACCCCCGATGACCCCGAAAAATTAATCAACAAAAAGAACACACCACCCCCCTTCCCTCCACCAAATCCCATCAAGATAGGCCTTACTGATCTATTTGACCCCCAATGACCCCGAAAAATTAATCAACAAAAAGAACACACCACCCCCCTTCCCTCCACCAAATCCCATCAAGATAGGCCTTACTGATCTATTTGACCCCATATTTGACCCCTGATGACCCCGAAAAATTAAGAACAAAAAGAACACACCATCCCCCTTCCCTCTACCAAATCCAATCAAGATAGGCCTTATGGATCTTATTTGACCCCCGATGACCTTGAATGACCTCTGATGACCTTGAAAATTTATTCAGCAAAAAGAACACACCACTCCCCTTCCCTCCACCAAATCTCATTAATATAGGCCTTACTGATCTATTTGACCCCATATTTGACCCCCGATGACCTTGAATGACCTCCGATGACCTTGAAAATTTAATCAGCAAAAAGAACACACCACCCCCTTCCCTCCACCAAATCCCATCAAGATCGGCCTTACGGATCTTATTTGACCCCATATTTGACCCAGATGACCTTGAATGACCTCCAATGACCTTGAAAATCTAATCAGCAAAAGAACACCCCACCCCCTTCCCTGACATCAAGTCCCATCAAGATAGGCCTTACGGATCTCTAGATATCGCGTCACAACGCATCTCAAAAGTTTTAAGCATATTTGACCCGATGACCTTGTATGACCCCCGATGACCTTGAAAAATCAATCAGCAACAGAACGCACCACCCCCCTTCCCTCCACCAAGTCCCATCACGATAGGCCTTACGGATCTCCAGATATCGCATCACAAAGGTATTTCTTAGCACACGGCATACGGCGGACGGCATACGGCGGACGGCGGACGCCGGACGCCGGACAGAAATAGTGATAACATAGTCTCTTTCTGATTACATCAGGCGAGACAAAAATGGTACCCTACTGTGATAGCGTGTTGCATTCTTGAATTATGGACACTTTTGTGGAAAAGCTTTGGGGAGCCGAGGCATTGTTACAAATAAATAACAATTGTTGAACTGCAAATTGATATGAATGTTCCCATGATGCATGTATGATACAGGTTTGGTTGCAATCAGTGTTTGTAATATTGTATGAAAAAGAAATGTCATGTCACTTTCAATGTTTTCAGGTTATTTTGCGACTCAGATGACCTTTGACATGAATCTTCCCATGTTGCATGTATAATACAAGTTTGGTTGAAATTGGTGTTTGAATGAACAAGACATGTCATATTTTAATGTTTTCAGCTTATTTTACAACTTTTTCCTCTGATTTTTTTTTAATTTTTTTTTTTCATCGTGTAGGGCGATGAATTTCGCCGTTTGCATGACGGCCATCAAGGCCAAATTGTATATTTGAGCAAAGTGGCAAGCATTGAATTGGATCGCGATTTCTTTTATTTATTTGAACAAAAAAATTCTCTCCATTGTTGTCTTTAATTCAGTATAAAATATGTGGATATTCCATACTTTCAAGCAGTTTTTGTTATAGAATCAAGGGTGAATATTTTTCATGGATATTGGATGTGTACTTCAAGAAAATATTCACCATTGGGTAGAAAATACAGCCAGTATGCGTTTTCCTTAGTGTTGACTGAAAAAAACCAGGTATAAAATGGTTGATTTCGGCCGGCTGTCCTTCCCGATTTTAGGCTTGTGAGGGCAACACAACTTTTTTTGTTGCCTAATGGTCATTCCACCCCAACGCAACAAATGGATCTTTTTACACCATCAAAAATAAATTTTGTTCATATTTCATATACTGGTTGGTAGATATTGGTGAGATATGAAAAACCTGAAATTTTGAGGTCCTAATTCCGCTTCGATTTCTCGTAGCGGCAATTTGACATTTAGGGGGTCGCCGAAATTCCGCAAAAAACATGCGTCGCGAAATGAAAGTCCATGTTGAGCAGCCATTATCTCAAGAAGTAAACCTCCTAGAATATTGAGATTTGGTTTCTTTAACTAAATTTTCATGCTGATTTCAAAATGTTAATCAACAAAATTGTAGCATGTTCCAGTTTTAAATGACAAGGGCCTGAAAATGGGCCAAAGTCTAGTTTGGACCAATGTTCGGGGAGTCCTAACGCAAAAAGAACAAACAATGTTATTATCCCTTTTAAGGGGGATTGTAGCCTAGCAGTAGTCCTACCTGTATATGGGTATGTCCATGAAGTTGGGCAATTTAAGAAATTGTGCTGATTTGTGTAGGATAAATGCATTTTCTGACAGTTTGCCTGAAGTTTATTTTCACAAGTAATATAATTTAGAAAGACCTCGTACTAACATGTCTTTTAAAAGTCAAATGAAAGTTATAGCTCCCCTGTAATTTTTTTTATGCTTCATTAATAGTTGGTGTCCGGCCCTTTTTTAGTCAAAAAAGTGTGACATGAAAATAGAAAAAATGCAAAACATAATTTTGTAAATATAAATGTCATAAAATCATAAAATTACTACATAATCTATGAATATATGTTCCAATTCACCTTTAAGTAGATTATGACAGAACAGAAATCGGCCAATTTGATATGACGTCTTCGGGAAATTGCCATACCTATGCTACAGAAAGGAGTCCACCCCAAAAAAGCATGTAGCATCGGTATTTTAAGCTCACCAACAACACAGATGACATTTGAACCCACTGATTTTGGGTCCTAAATTACCGTATCACATTCATAAGAAAGTTTGAACAACAACTGTACCCATAGATGATGTTATTTTAACATTATTTGAGGAAACGTCACTGATTTTTGACGAGGTGTCCGGTGTAGCATAGGTACATTTACAATGATTGCCCCTCTCAAGTAAAAAGATCCTTTCACATACTGAAATGAATGGCTCCCTGCAATTAAGTGTTTTACTAGAGGTTCTCATTGGGACCAGTTTTGGGGTAATTGGTTTTATTAAAGACAGCAAAAAAACTGAAAACAAGCGAGGTGTCCACCTGTAGTGCCGGTATTACCATGTAGCTTAGGGACAAGGTAATTAGTTTATAATGATGGCACCCATAATTCTTTTTCAAATATTTCAATTCTACTTGAAAATATATGGGAAATAACATAACATGACAGTTTTTAGTGAGATAACTCACAATATTTGATACCATTTTTACCAAAACAATGTACCTGATGCTACATGGACACTGTGTCCATGTAGTGCCGGTAATCAAGTACATGTAGATATTGGGTATCAAATTAAACAAATTCTATACATCACTCTTATTTTTAGTAGTAATTGTAGTGGCTATTGATATAAAGAGGAAGTGAAATGTGTCTTACTTCATTTTATGTTAGTTATCTGTAAAACAATAGCATTTATACCTATGCTACAGGACATGGTGTCCATGTAGCATCAGGTAAATTTCTTGTATGTTTAGCCGTATGGACAGAAGCTTTTACTTTTTATTTAATTGTAATGTTACTAAATCAGTTAAACAGTTATCAGTGATGATAAAATTATACAAAATATGTGTGTCAGAAGCAATCCTTATTGATTACAGACATAAATACTACATCAAAAAGGCTTGAACCAAATTACCCCACAACCCTCAATTTGCAAAGCATCATATCACTTTTTGTGATGTAGAGTAGTATCAATTGTGTGCTTTTATGAATCTGACCATGAAAGTGCAATATAAATCTATATAAGAATGGTGAGTGACCTGAACTATTTAAAAATAATGCAAGGGAGAAGTGTCAGAATGGTGTCCATGTAGCATAGGTATTTTTACCATAATAACCTGAAACTAACCTGCAATCAATGATTATTTTCATACTTGAGAGGAAAAAGTTCACTATTTTTCAAAAGTATGGATATTGTCGGACCTAAAAATAATATCAGATTAACAATTGAACAATTTTGAAATTTTGACCTCATGTCACACTTTTTGGCCCAACTTCATGGACATACCCATATGCAGAGTTATGCACTGATTATACTTGTATCACTTGGATACAGCCTTCCAAAAAATCTTTGAAAGTGTTTTGGACCCTAACTTGACCCCCCCCCCTGCCCCCCCCCCCCCCCACACCACCACCCGAAAACCAACGTCAGCAGTATCGCTCCATTTTGTTGTTTACATATGTTTAAGATAAGTCATTTTTAATTCTTTTGTTTTGTACTGTTTTTTCGGCCAACAGAGGGCAGTCTATTTTCTTTTGTTTTATATTGGGTTTTTTGACTCCCTAGGTAACATTTTTTTGTTCTAATTATTTATTGAAAACGCCATTAGATTCCTGCAGCACAGGAATTAAGGAGAGTTGTATAGCCAACATATACACCAAGTGGCATTACATAGTAAAGTGCATGAACTTGAAAAAGAGTTCTTTGTTTTTAACACAACTAACCCTTCCAATACTATGCTGTGCTGATGCATTACAGGAGTCTTCCCTGCAGACAATTCCAATAGTAGTGTCAACAATGCTGTCACTCTCTGTGTCAGTATCCCCTTCATGGTCAGTATCCTAGTGAAGTGGAAGCAGAAAAATAATGGTATATATTTATTTTGTGTACAATTATACCATACCAAGGTGACAGATGTACATTAACCTAGATGACAGATGAAAGTTAAATTATACACAAAAAGGCACTATTTTATTGATCTTATATTAGTTTAAGTGTAGTATGAACATATTTACAAAGATTGAGGTTTGCAAGTGGTTAGGGATACACACAAGGTTGTTTAATTACTAGACTGACTTTAGTGCTGGCTAATATTTCATGATTTTTTTCCCCAAAATACTGCCAAGGATCTTTTTTCAGCTGCTTTTTAGGGCAAAATGTATAATTTATTTTTAATTTTAGTACCGGTTGGCAAGTCCTCATATTCTCTGAGTACCGGTTGCTACCGGCTGACACCCACAGGTGTAGTGACAACTCTGGATGTGCATCCACAGGGACTTAAAAATGGTACCCATGATCATCCTAACTAATAATCCAAGAAAAGGTGACCAAATGTATCACAGTTATTGCAATTTTGCCAATTGCACACAATTTGAAATAATTTTCAGAGATTTAATTTTGGTTAATAATTTGTTGGTTTTAACATCAGATATCATTTTTTTTTTTGCATCCATTTTGAAAAAGGATCTTACCAAATAAGGTTGATTTTGTTACCCATCAATTGCAGTACAGGCTTTCAGTAAACTGGATTTGGTCCTGAATACCCCCAGTTCAAAATGAACAAGCTGCTTTGATACAACTAAAATATGTTGCTGAAATCATATTTTGGGTTCGTATTCTGACACACCCCTACACGCCTAATAATATTGTAGAAATGTTACTAACCTGGAGGTAATGTTTGATCAAAGCCGAGCTTTCTTCATATAGGTACTCTATCACTGAGACGATGACGAACTCCCTCTTTCCATCTACACTGTTCTATATTACAAACAAAACAAATAGGATGTCATTTCTATCTTTTAAATATCACAAAACATTAAATGACTAAGCAGTTCTAATATGAAACTACCCCTGGATTTTTCATCGCATATAATTTTCGAGTTTTAATTGGGTTTATCGGGAGTGTGGCTCATGGGATTTGTAATCACCATGTGCGTTTCAAATTTCAATGTCATATTTATCTGCTTTAATTAAGCCAACAATTATTCATACCCCTTGAAAAATATGATTTTTTTGCATTTTTCACATCTATACCAGCTGGAACATGGAATGATGGGATTTTCGCTTTACACAAATAATTAACTGATTTCTCAAAGGCATTTGACCTTATTGACCACAATTTACTCATTTCCAAGTTTGTACAGATAGGAGTGAGAGAATCAATCATTCCATGATTTATTTCTGGTAGACAACAGTGTGTCGGATATTTATAACCAAACTCTGTCTAACTACAAAAAGTTAAATGGAGGGCTTCCACAAGGTACCAAATTAGGTCCTTTGGGTTTCAAGTTATCATTGATGATGCAGCTTCATGCTGGTGCCAATGTGTGGAAATATGTTGATGACTTAAATCTTGCTTCAATTGTCACTAATTCTGCCAAAAGCACCCTGCAAGATAACTTATTGGACCAAAAACAATAATTTGACACTTAAAGGGACATTAAATGGTGTTGGAAATTTTAAATGCTTAAAAATCTACTTCAGAATTCAAGATGAACATTAAAAATTGCCATTATTGTTGTTGCTATAAAACAAAAACACAGCAAAACTTGATTTAAACGATATCATCGCTATTTATTGAAAAACACCCTCTATGCAAATATGGTTCGTGTTACATGTATGTATCATGTGTACTGCAGGGGGATACTGTCAGATCCTTATACATAGGTGTAAGTTCATACGTGTAATACAATTATAAAAATATACTAATCCCAGTTTTTATCATAATTGAGGGCGCAGCCTCCAACACATCTCTAGTGTCCCTTTAATCCATCCAAGTATCAGGGGCTTCAAGTATGTTTCATGCGGGACCCTCCAACACCAACTATGACTATTGATGATGTTCCCCTTAAGTTTGTGAAATTTGCTAAAATCTCAGGCATTTGGCTTCAAGATGATTTAAAATGGGAGCTAGAAGCAAAGTACGAAAATGCTCAAAAAGGCAAATGGATGATTTAAAATGGGAGCTAAAAGCAAACTACGGAAATGCTCAAAAAGGCTAATAGCGCATGTACACGATGCTCCGCAATCTAAAAAGATTTGGTTTCACTAAATTTGAAAGTCTTTTGAAGAACTTGCAATTATTTACAAAGGCTATGTTAGACCTTTGTTGGAATATTGAGATGTAGTTTGGGGATCCTCATTGACATGTGACCAAGGCACAACTCTTGAGAAAGTGCAAAAGAGAGCTTGCAAAATTATGCTTGGCAAACAATACAGCTCATACACTGATGCAGTCGAAAAATGTGGATTGGATTCTCTTTCTGACCATAGGAAAAATCATAGCAAAAAAATTGCCAAATATGCCACCTACGAGGCAATCTGTGCATGACAGGGAATTGCGCAATTCCAATTCCATTTTCCCTTTTGACTTGTAGGTCTATTAAAACGGTTCAGAAAGAGCCCCATACCATATTTTACTAACTTGTTAAATAACAAATCCTAATTGTTCTTTTACTCATTGTGCAATATGATATTATAAATTTATTTTTAATATACCGGTAATATTTTTGATGTTTCTTGTGCAATATAATGATGTGTTTATATATATTTTTAGTATGCCTAAATGTGAGTGAGGGCGTCCAGATACTTGTGAGTTTGTTAGGGTTGAGTGATGGGGTGGGGAGGGGGGGGGGGGGGGGGGGGGGGCTGTGATTCGTGACTGTGTTTTTAAATCTGTCAAATCAATACAATACAATCGAAATGGGGAAAAAATGAATTGAACAAGAATTGTGTTTTTATGCCTGTCCAAAATTATTCATACCCCATACCAAGTCTCAGGATTGAAGCCATTTGTTTGTGATAATACACATATTTTTGACATTTCAAACAGTCTTTATATTGTGTGATAGGTACATAGGCTTTTATATTGTCATGCAATTAATCCATGATGTGTGCATACAATGTGGATGCATTACAAATGTGTCCTATTGAATGTACAGTGGAAGGGATATTATAGGACAACACTCTAGCTCTTTGTCAGCATGGCGAAGAAGACCAAAGAACTCAGTGAGGACCTTTGTGTGTGCATATTGTGAATGCTGACAAATAGGGGAAGGCTACAATGCTATTTCGAAGCAATTCCAAGTGCCAGATTCTACAATACAAAGCATTAGGAAGAACAATTGACGTTCAACTCAGTTAAAAACCTTGAAGGACACGGTCGGAAGCCAACGGTGTCCCCTTGCTTGACAAGAAAAGTATGGGTAAAGGCCAACAACAATCCACAGATCACCATCAATGCTCTCCTGAACAACCTTGTTGAGTCTTGGACCAAGATAATAAGGCAGACACTCCCGCCGACATTGCACACGAGAGTTCGATCTCCATGGACTCCGACCAAGAAAGATTCTACTCATGAAAAGAGACAAAGAGAAACTTGTCTAGCATTTGCAAGAGCACTTCTGGACAAAGATCCAAGCACAGGCTGGAAAAGTAGGCAGTACGGAAAGATCCTTGCAGGAAAATTTGAGCATTTGGAGGGACATTTTGGCATTTGGAGGGAAATGTTACTCTTTCATTAAGAAATGCATTCCATTTGGAGGGAAATTTGGAATCGCTCGGCGGGGGAAAAACATTTTTTCAGGCCATGGATCCAAGCTTTTGGTCCTCAGTGATGTTGGGGTTGGCTAAGATGCAAGACGAGTTTCTCTGTGTCTCCTTTTCAGGAGTAGAGTCTTTCTTGATCAGCCTCCATGGAGACCTCTTGTGCAATGTCTGCTGGGAGTGTCTGCCTTGATATTGGTACATTCAATAGGACACATTTGTAATGCATCCACATTGTATGCACACATCATGGAATAAATTAATGCATTACAATATAAAAGTCTATCACACAATATAAAGAATGTTTGGATGTCAAAAACATGTGTATTATATTGATCACACAAAATGGCCTCAATCCTGACTTGGTATGGGGGTATGAATAATTTTGGACAGGCATAAAAACACAATGTTCAATTCATTTTTCCCCATTTCATTTGTATTGTATTGATTTGACAGATTTAAAAACATGACATTAAAATACAAAGATTAAAACACCAAACAATACATCATAAAGAAGACATAAAAAAGGATGAACACACCCACCACCCTCGCTCGCTCACCCACACCACAGTAACGAATCACAGCCCCCTCCCACCCCATCACTCAACCCTAAACAAACTCACAAGTATCTAGACACCCTCACTCACATTTAGGCATATACCACTTGAGGGCAACACAACATATCTTCTTTTTTGGCCTAATAGTAAACAGCTAGGCTGTTCATAGTAGATGAAATCAGGAAACTTACCATTATAGTTGTTTCATTATACTTTTGATAGCCACTCCCTTCAAGCCCCCTTTTGCCTTTAGAAGCTCTGATCTGACAGAGTTGGTGATGGTGTAAGGATCGAGTCTTTGCCTGTAGAATACTGCGTATAGCTGCACAGTAGTTGCACTGAAATTCGGCACAAATATGCCAAGCAAAAAACAGACAATAAGGTGAACATTCGATATTCAAGGTTATTTGCTTACAATATGTACATTGGGTCTCTTCCACAAAATTGCATTTTTTTTTTTACCTGCCAACCTTTAACCAGGCCGGAGGTACATGATTGGATTATTCCGCTCCACTGAACACTGAACATTGATATAGCCTATGAAGACTTGCAACAGAATGAAGCTCTGCATCAGACCTGATGTTTACTCGTTAAATGATCAACATGCAGTTTAATGTACATGTAGACAGGGCTGTGAGTGTGGGAGATACGGCAGGTTAAAAAAACATTTCTTAATTAATTAATTATGCAAATGGAAATTAGACAAAAGCTAACATATGTTTTTAGATCTTCAAGTGTTCTACCCATGTACCAAGTTACATCATCATAGCTCATCTCATTAGTCCACAAACTTTACTTTGTATATTTCATGCATACATAATTAGCCATAATTAGAACATTACACTGGAATTGGAAAAAAGAAATAAATAAAAAGAAAGTTGTTGCCAAAGATGTTGGTATGCTTCTTTGACCTACCATATCTCGGTATCCGATTTTCCGATTGAAATAACATTTTTTCATCCGCCAATAGAGCCACCTTAAAAAACTGCATTAATTTAACTGTGACAATTGCAAACAATTTATTGAAAAATAATCTCACAAAATTGGCTTGATGATATTTAGAAAATATGATGCATTCCAACAAAACAGGTTATAAGTTGTATGTTTGCCATTTCAATAATGGTATCAC
>CM069455.1:3649784-3797729 GCA_035610835.1 Ophiura sarsii
AGTGCCCCTCTAATACTTTTCACGCGGCAGGCGGCTGCAGACGACATTCCAAAAGTTTTCAAAATGTTTCAAATGTGTCAAACTTGTTAAATTTGATAACCATATTTGGAATCACCATGTGAAATGCATTGAAATAAGTAGGGCCCTACACACATATTAATAATAATAATAAGTATTTATAATGCGCCATGTATCTCGAAACAAGATCTAGCTAACAAGTGTACACCAAATAGTTGTGACTATCCTTGGGCCGCTTTGTACAAATCAACGCGCAATTAACAAACGAGAAAACAATAACAGTGAATTACAATTTAATATGAAAAACAATAACAATAGCAAAGCAAACAAAATTAAAAATCAAATCAGTTGAAATTTGCTGTCATAAGCAGCATTGAATAAGAATGTTTTGAGTCCTGATTTAAACATTATGAAGAAAATTTGACTGACGATCATCGATAGGGAGAGTTCCAATAGTATTCCGAACTCCGATAGTATTGATACAGTAATCCTTTGGATAGGCCTTGAAAAGTTAGAAAAGGTTTCTAAAAATCTGTTTTGTAATGGTAAAACCAATTATAATTACGCCTGCCGCGTGAAAAGTATTATAAGGGGCACTGAGAGAGATAATTAATATCATATAAAACCTTTAACCTTATACATGTTATAATATAAATAGCCGAGTGGAAAGTGCTAAGATTATACATATGAACGATGTGATTCTTTCTTGCGCAGGTTCATACTCGGAGTCTCAGAGTTCAGCATGCAACAGCGTCACAGTGTATCGCCAGATGGGGGCTGGGGTTGGATGGTCGTAGTTGGCGCTCACTTCATCCAATTACTTATTTCCGGTACAGTCTGCGTGTTCGGATTATTCCTCGGTGGAGTGGCTGGAAGAGTTCGAAGAATCAGTATCGGCAACTAGTTGGGTTATAGGTCTATTACCTTTGCTTGTCGGTTTCCTCGGTAAGTACACGAACGCATTTGGTCTTTGCTCTAGAGTGAAAGGAGCCTTGCCGAAAATAAGACACAATGTTTTCCCGGTTGAACATGAATAATTGTAATGTAACAACATTGGAAAGAGTACTCGGCTCGTTTGCAAAATAATACCAACGACTTAGTCTTGCCCAACGAAGATTTCTTGAGCATTACCAGCATTGCCTGAATCACTGTCTACTGGTTCTCATTGACATAATCATTTTGTTTCCGCACACGATAACAGGTCCTATTTCAAATGGTCTTGCCACCCGATTCGGTCATCAGACAGGTCTGCTGCATCGGGTCAGTGTTAACATCCCTAGGATTTTTGATATCAGCATTTGCTGAGAGTCTAACACATCTTTATCTGTCGTTTGGCGTTCTCCTAGGTATGTACAAAGCGGCCCGGGGATAGTCACAATTACTTGGTGTACATATAGCTGTGAAGATCATCTCCTCTCACAAGACGTTCAAAGGTGGTTAAACGTCCCATTGATATTACAATAGATACAATAGGCACCAATTGTCCTTTTTTCCTTTTTTTTTTTGTATGAACAATAGCCCAACAGACATTAACAACGTTAATGAACTGAGTGATTACAAATCAAACGGGTAACTCTCAACAGAGAGCTCTGATGGGCCCCAATCAATTGGTTCACTGCAACTCAGAAAATAATCAAAAATACAAGTAAACACAATTGGGCGAGTAAAAAAGCCAATGAAAGTGGCGTGGGACAGGATAGGATAAACCCCCAAACATAGAGAATAACATCAAAAAATAAGACGAAAATAATATCTGGAGGTCATTGATACATCGAGAGAGCTTAGCCAACATACTCTGAAGAGTTGTAGAGAAAGTGTCTGTTAACACGACATTTAAAACGATTGTAGTCCTTCCTCTTGGATGTTGCCAACAACATTGACTGAAGGCTGTTCCACAGTGGAACAGCTGTATGTACGACACTTCTGTCTAAGCAGCAAGTTCTGGCAGGCGGCAGTGAAAGGGCATGATCTGGCATTGCAACACTTGCACGCGTAGCACGACGATGAACATATGGTGTGGGGAGCAGTGCTGCTAAATCTTGTGGGCAGTGGTTGGTATGCATTTTGTACAGACCGTGGCTGCTGCTACCTGTCGCCGGTGAAGTAGGCTTGTGATGCTGAGATGCGATAGACCAGTAGCATCATGAGCTCCAATGATCTTGAATGCCTTCATTTGGATGTTGTCAAGCTGGCTTAGGATAGTAGGTGAAGCGCTAGACCAGCCTAGTGAAGCATACTCCATTACACTACGGACTTGTGATTTGTACACAGTAGATCTGCCCAATGCCGTCAATTTATTTGCAACATTGCGAAGAGCGCCGAGCTTCTGGCCAGCCCTGGTTGAGACAGCCGATATGTGTTTGGACCAAGTCAGCTTGCTATCAATGGTAACACCCAGGATTTCCAGTTTGTCTGCAGATGGTAGCTTGCATTCAAGTTGGGATGGGTTCTCTTCCTAGAGATTACCATGGTCTTGCACTTGGTAGGCTCAAAGGTCACTTTCCATTTATCAGCCCACGCTTTCATATTGCTTAGATCACTGTTAAGGCTAGCAGCTACTGCATTGGAGCTGGTTGAAGACTTAATGGGTGCAAAAGTGTTGAATCGTCAGCGTACAGGTAGAGCTCGTTGTCACAGACATCCACACAAGGTCATCAATGAAGACAGAAAACAGTAGTGGACCAAGGATAGATCCTTGTGGAACAGAAACATTTATGGGTGCAGTGTTGGATGCTTGTCCCGACATGACGACATTGATAGATATATCGGATAAGTAGTTGTGTATCCATGAAAGCAGTCTTCTGGTAACACCCTTTGACATCAGTTTTGAGCAGAGTCTATTGTGCCATACTTTGTCGAAAGCTCCTGTTATGTCAAGGGCAATGACACAAACCTCGTCACTTTGGTCTAGGGAGTTGTTCATACAAACCCCTTCACACGCTCTGATCGTTAGACCTCCAACTCAGGCATTAATTTTCAAATGATGGAATCTTCAGTTAAATAATTATTCCGGAAATTACTGGAATTGAAGTTGTCAAATATCGGGAGGTGCCATCACTTATTGGATTAATTTGCTAAGGTTATTCTTTCAACAGTATTAATTAATACGATCGTCCCTTTTTTTAAACAATTGAATTGACCTAAACAGATCAATGGTCAATGAGACATCCACCATTAAGTAGCATTGGATTGGCCGATCAAACAAAGGATGAGTGGTGTCTATTGTATCTACTGTAATATCAATGGGATGTTTAACCACGTTTGAACGTCTTGTCTCCTCTCTAGCTTCCTCCTCAGCCCAATTATCCCATACTTTTGGAAATGTCATTTAAAATCCCATATTTTTCCAAGTATTGTATTCCCCAGACGCCTATAGAAATGTTTAAAAAAAACACAACCTTCAGAAGTTTTTTGCAAACCTTCATTCAAAGACCGCACATTCCTTGAGCATGTTGAGAATCTGTGCAAATTATGTCCCCACCAGACATCCCTCCTAATTATGTTTCACAGGCTCCCATAATGGCCCCTGGTTTTGGTACGTCCTATATGTACAGGGTGTCTTAAAAAACCGTGCACGTGTTTACCCAGCTTATTGACCATGAACTTATAGAATTTGGTGTAACAATTGTATACATATTGATAGACATAACGGTTAGCTTTCATATTCCGTTTATTTTAACTGATTTGGTTTTGTCAATCTTGAGATATGACCAATTAACTAAAGCTACCTAAAATTGTGCCACTTTACAGTTTGCAATGAATAGAAAGGGTTACTCCAGAGAGAGAGGGGGGGGGGTTGTTACCACCCCCTAAAATCCAATCCGAAATGCAGAGTACATTGTATGCTTATTTGGGTACCATGCTATAGCTAGAGGTTCCCTCTATCCATACATACCAAAACAAGTACAAACATCCCACGCATGACGTCACAATGACGTCACCAAACATGGCCGACCTCAAAATCCCGAAGTATTCGCTGGACAGTGAAATAGAGAAATCTTCGCCAAAAAAGTTCTAAATATCGGAATTTCACCCGGTTTTTGGCTAAATAAGTGAGGGAAATGGTGTTTCTTACACAGGCCTACAGGGTGACCCAAAAAATGTTAACACTCCGGGCACATAAGATATCTTAAAAGGACAAGACAACATGGGTCTTATCTTGATGTATTATGAAAGCTGAGTAAATAAGCTTTCATTTGCATTTTATTGCGTTCCATTTGTTTATTTAGAACGGGAGATATGCTTCAGCAAACACGAGGAAGCAAAATCGGCTTGGTCCAATCCTCTCAGTATGAAAGTAAAGCTTTTAAAATGCACGAAGCAAGAAGCAACATGATTAAGTCACACACACACATCAGTGTTAATCTCTTTTTTGTTCTTTTCAACGCATTCTTTCGATTTTTTTCAAGCTTAAAAGACATAAATAAATATATTCCACATAAATTATATAGCTATTTTGTCATGAATTCAAGTTCTATACTCTTTTTCCCATGTGCAATGGGTAGCTGTCAGTAAAGCAGCCTTTAAAATTGAAATTGAAACATTTTCATGTTCTTTGTTGAAAAGGTCCATCCAATTAAATAAATTAACTAATATTGCACAGACTCCAGGATGTCAATGGTTATACCACCTGTTATAACTTGCTTGTATCGTTGGATAAATGAATGAAAAGATTCAATTATAATCAATAATCGATACATTCTAACTTATGATTAAATGTTGCAATGGTATTGTTACTTTTGAATTACTGCACAATAATGTTTTTGGCATTCTTACAAGTTCGTAATCATACTGTAATTAATGCAAATTGGACCAAGCCGATTTTGCTTCCTCGTGTTTGCTGAAGCATATCTCCCGTTCTAAATAACCAATTGGAACGCAATAAAATGCAAATGAAAGCTTATTTACTCAGCTTTCATAATGCATCAAGATTAGACCCATGTGTTCCTGTCCTTTTAAGATATCTTATGTGCCCGGAGTGTTAACATTTTTTTGGGTCACCCTGTATGCTAAAATAATTCAGGACCATACAATTAAAATATTTTTCAAAATGGCGATTTAAAAAATTGTAAGGTTGCAACCACCACCCTACTATCGGACTTTGACGGCTTACCCTACCCCCGAGTAAGGTGGCAGCTTCAATTTGTTTTCGTCAAAATGAGCGCAGGTGATGTTAAAGCAATCACCTAGACGCCCTAGGTCACTGTTCTTTGCGTTCTAGCGCAATCGGCGACCACCCTCCCTTAGGAGGACGAAGGTTTTAATGCTTATCTTAAGCATTCTTTCTGTAAAAGTGGCACAACGTCGATTTTAGGTAGCTCTAGTTAATTGATCATATCTCAGGATTGGCAAAACCAAATTAGATGAAATAAACGGCATATGAAAGCTAAGCGTTTAGTCTATTAATATGTATACAATTGTTATACCAAAGTTCATGGTCAATAAGTTGGGTAAACACGTGCACGGGGTTTTTGAGACACCCTGTATTACTGAATGTGCAGCGTTCGGCAGCCTTTCAGCCGTATCAATGTCCTACCCGAATGTCCTCTCCAGGGGATCCTCCGCCTTCCGACAAAATCTATCAATCTCGTTGAGTTTATAGTCATTGTACTATTACATATACAGTTAAGGCCACAATTATTCATACCCTTTGAAAAATATGAGGTGGTTTTTTTGCATTTTTCTCATATCTATACCAGTAGACCAGGCTAAAAATGAGCTAGGTATCACTTGGAGGCGTTCTTTATCTCATGTTTTTCTAGACCAGAATTTCGTGAGAAATAAGAATATCTTGGGTAATCAGCCCAAATCCTGAACGCACCCCCCTAACCGGGTTCTTTCAGGGGGGTCCCAAAAAAAATCAGAAAACTACCGTATGTTACACTTAAACTCAAATAATGTATGATCAGAGTATAGATTTAACAATGGGATGTATGTGTTAGACCACAAGAAACTCATATCTAGTATTTTCGCTTTGTAAACATACTTAAAACCAAAATGGCCGCCAAATTAATTGCCCAAAATGGTCAAAAGTTGTCAAAATCCCATAAAATAGCATAATATTAACCAAATGTATGATGAAAATATACTTTTAACGAGGGAATGTATGTGTTAGACCCCTAATGACTCATATCCAGTACTTTTGCTTAATTAACATAGTTAATCCAAAATGGCCCCCAAAATTGGTCCCAAAGTGGCTGCACAAATGTGTCAAATTCCATAAAATAGCATAATATCAACCGAAATGTACGATGAAAATATACTTTCAACGATGGGATGTATGTGTTAGACCCCTAGTAACTCATATCCAGTATTGTTTGCTTTGTTAACATAGTTAACATTCCAAAATGGCTCCCAAAGTTGCTGCAAAAATTATCAAATTCAATAAAATGATTATGAGACTATATCAACCTAAATGTATGATTACAATATAGTTCACAAGCCCACAATTATTCATACCCCTTGGAAAATATGAGTTTTTTGCGTTTTTCTCATATCTATATCAGCTGTTTGGGGGAACTTTCGCTTTACACTAAAGACAATTAGTTTGCAAGTACAAATCAATATATTTGGGCTCAACATTTTTTGCATAACAATAGAATTGAACAAGAATTATGTTTTTATGCCTGTCCAAAATTATTCATACCCCATACCAAGTCTAAGGATTGAGGCCACTTTTTGTGATAATACACATGGTTTTGACATTCCAAACATTCTTTATATTGTGTGATAGGCTTTTATATTGTTATGTAATTATTCCATGATGTGTGCATACAATGTGGATGCATTACAAATGTGTCCTATTGAATGTACAGTGATATTATAGGACAACACTCTAGCTCTTTGACAGCATGGCGAAGAAGATCAAATAACCTTTTTGTGCATATTGTGAATGCTCACAAAGAGGGGAAAGGCTACAGAGCTATTTCGAAACAATTCCAAGTGCAAATATCCACCACACAAAGCATAATTAGGAAGACCATGACGTTCAACTCACTAAAAACATTGAAGGATGCAGTCGGAAGCCAGCGGTGTCCCCTTGTTTGGCAAGAAAAGTATTGCGAAAGGCAAACAACAATCCAGAGATCACCATCAATGCTCTCCTGAACAACCCTGGCAATTATTGGACCAAGATATCATGGCAGACACTCCAGCATATATGGCACATGAGAGGTCTCCATGGCGGCTGACCAAGAAAGACTCTACTCCTTAAAAGAGACACAGAGAAACTTGTCTTGCATCTTAAGCAACCCCAACACTGAAGACCAAAAACTTGGATCTTTGTCCAGAAATGCTCTAGCAAATGCTAGATGAGTTTCTCATTGTCTCTTTTCAGGAGTAGAGTCTTTCTTGGTCGGAGTCCATGGAGAACTCTTGTGTACTATGTCTACTGGAGTGTCTGCCTTAATATCTTGGTCCAAGACTCACCAAGGTTGTTCAGGAGAGCATTGACGGTGATATGTGGATTGTTCTTGGCCTTTCACCATACTTTTCTTGTCAAACAAGGACACACTGTTGGCTTCCGACCGTGTTCTTCAGGGTTTTGAACTGATTTGAACTGATTTGAACTGTCTCGTTCTTCCTAATTATGCTTTTTATGGTGGAATTTGGCACTTGAAATTGCTTCGAAATAGCTTTGTAGCCTTTCCCCTCTTTGTGAGCATTCACAATGCACACAAAAAGTCCTCACTGAGTTATTTGATCCCCTTCGCCATGCTGTCAAAGAGCTAGAGTGTTGTCCTATAATATCCCTCACTGTACATTCAATAGGACACATTTGTAATGCATCCACATTGTATGGAATAATTGCATAACAATATGAAAGCCTATCACACAATATAAAGAATGTTTGGAATGTCAAAAACATGTGTATTATCACAAAAAGTGGCCTCAATCCTGAGACTTGGTATGGGGTATGAATAATTTTGGACAGGCATAAAAACACACTTCTTGTTCAATTCTTTTGTTATGCAAAAATGTTGAGCCCAAATATATTGATTTGTACTTGCAAACTAATTGTCTTTAGTGTAAAGCAAAAGTTCCACCACTCCAGCTGGTATAGATATGAGAAAAACGCAATTTTTTTCTTTCTTTCAAGGGGTATGAATAATTGTGGGCTTAACTGTACATCTCATCGTTGAAAGTATATTTTCATCGTACCTTCCGGTTGATATTATGCTATTTTATGGAATTTGACAATTTTTGCAGCCACTTTGGGACCCATTTTGGGGCCATTTTGTCAGCCATTTTGGATTTTTAACTATGTTAACAAAGCAAAAGTACTGGATATGAGTTATTACTGGTCTAACACATACATCTTATCGTTAAAAGTATATTTTTATCATGCATTTTGTATGATATTATACTACTTTATGGAATTTTGACCACTTTTGACCATTTTGGGCAATTAATTTGGCGGCCATTTTGGTTTTAAGTATGTTTACAAAGCGAAAATACTAGATATGAGTTTTTAGTGGTCTGACACATACATCCCATTGTTAAAACTATACTCTGATCATACATTATTTGAGTTTAAGTGTAACATACGTAGTTTTCTGATTTTTGAAAGAACCCTCCTGGTTAGGGGGTGCGTTCAGGATTTCGGCTGATTACCCAAGATATTCTTATTCCTCATGAAATTCTGGTCTAGAAAAACCAAATGAGATAAAGAACGCCTCCAAGTGATACCTACAATCAAGGAAAATAATAGTTGGCACACTTGACGCAACTCATTACAACTATCCCTGTGCTCGCAATTGAGATCATACTTGGGAAATAGCACTGTTTAATAGAAAGCAAAAGTCTCCCCCTTTCTTATATCCTTCCCCATCCCCCATCAATCAATGTTGGGGGAACTGCCAAGGCTTCTGATAATATGACTCGGATCAACATTGCCTCAGGGGAGAGGGCGGGTTTTTTCCGTAATTAGGACAAAGTGTGCCAACCCTTTTTTCCTTGATTGTAGCTCATTTTTAGCCTGGTCTACAGCTGGAGTGGTTGAACTTTCGCTTTACACATAAGACAGTTAGTTTGCAAGTACAAATCAATATATCTGGGCTTAGCATTTTTTGCATAACAATAGAATTGAACAAGAATTGTGTTTTTATGCCTGTCCAAAATTATTCATACCCCATACCAAGTCTCAGGATTGAGGCCATTTTTTGTTATACAGTAATACACATGTTTTTGACATTCTAAGCGTTCTTGATTTTGTGGGATAGGCTTTTATATTGTTATGCAATTATTCCATGATGTGTGCATACAATGTCGATACATTACAAATGTGTCCTATTGAATGTACAGCGAGGTATAATATAGGACAACACTCTAGCTCTTTGTCAACATGGCGAAGAAGACCAAATAACTCAGTGAGGACCTTTGTGTGTTCATATTGTGAATGTTCACAAATAGGGGAAAGGCTACAATGCTGTTTCGAAGCAATTCCAAATGCCAGATTCCACCATACATAGCATAATTAGCAGATTAGGAAGAACATGAAGTTCAATTAAGTTAAAACCTTGAAGGCCACGGTCGGAAGCCAACGGTGTCGCCTTGTTTGACAAGAAAAATATGGTGAAAGGTTATAAACAATCCACAGATCACCGTCAATTGTCTCCTGAACAACCTTGGTGAGTCTTAGACCAAGATATTAAGGCAGACACTCCAGCAGACATTGCACACGAGAGTTCTCCATGGACTCCGACCAAGAAAGACTCTACTCCTGAAAAGAGACAAAGAGAAACTCGTCTAGCATTTGCAAAAGCACTTCTGGACAAAGATCCAAGCTTTTGGTCCACAGTGTTGGGGTTGGCTAAGATGCAAGACAAGTTTATCTGTGTCTCTTTTCATGATTAGAGTCTTTTTTGGTCGGCCTCCATGGAGACCTCTCATGCGCAATGTCTGGGGGAGTGTCTTCCATGCTATCTTGGTCCAAGAATTGCCAAGGTTGTTCAGGAGAGCATTGATGATGACCTGTGGATTGTTGTTGGCCTTTCGGAATACTTTTCTTGCCAAACAAGGGGACACCGTTGGCTTCCGACTGCATCCTTCAATGTTTTATACTGAGTTGAACTTCTTGTTCTTCCTAATTATGCTCTGTATGGTGGAATCTGGCACTTGGAATTGTTTCGAAATAGCTCTGTAGCCTTTCCCCTATTTGTGAGCATTCACAATATGCACAAAAAAGGTCCTCACTGAGTTATTTAGTCCTCACTGAGTTATTTGATCTTCTTCGCCATGCTGCCAAATAGCTAGAGTGTTGTCCTATAACATCCTTCACTGTACATTCAATAGGACACATTTGTATTGCATCCACATTGTATGCACACATCATGGAATGATTGCATAACAATATAAAAGCCTATTACACAATAAAAAGAACGTTTGGAATGTCAAAAACATGTTTATTATAACAAAAAATGGCCTCAATCCCGAGACTTGGTATGGGGTATGAATAATTTTGGACAGGCATAAAAACACAATTCTTGTTAAATTCTATTGTTATTCCAAAAAAAAATTGAGGCAAAATATATTGATTTTTACTTGGTAACTGACTGTCTTTTGTGTAAAGTGAAAGTTCTACCACTCCAGCTGGTGTAGATATGAGAAAAATACAAAAAACTCATATTTTGCAAAGGGTATGTATAATTGTGGGCTTAACTGTACGTGTTTCCTACCTTAAAAAACTTACGCCCGTTATTATGATCATAGACAAATAATTGATCATGTTCACATAATGTTTAATTGATTAACTACAGGTGTTGGTGCCGGGTTAATATTCGCGCCGTCTATTACGATAGTCGGTGTTTATTTCAAATCCAGATTCACTCTAGCCAATGCCCTGTCATTTGCTGGCGCTGGAATAGGACAGATGGTGTTTCCTCCTCTCACTACAGCACTCATATCATATTACGGATGGAGAGGAACGCTGCTCATCTTTGCAGCGCTAAACATGAACATGTTGGCCTGTAGTTGTCTCTTTCGGCCTCTTCCAAAACTCCAACATGATTATATACCTCACGAAGGAGACGAACAATCTGCGAAACAGAGTCTCTGTGAGGATGATATTGAATTGAAGGCTAAACTCGGAGATGATCAGAGTGCTACAAATGTTGCAGAAGAATCTGCTGGTACAGACTCTCAATTGAGCATCTGCTGCAGGAGAACATCCACTGCAACTGGTATACCAGAGCTGTGTCGCACATCACATTTTCCAGTGGTCCTGTACACAGCATTCACTATTGGTATGGTGTTATGGTGCGGTAGCGTGTATCTAGTGCCGAGATCTATTCAACTCGGCTACCAAAAAGGGCAGTCGGCTTTATTACTATCCTTGTTCGGAATTGGTAGCCTTCTTGGACGTTTACTTCACGGAGTGGTGATAGACTTGAAACTGATATCGACACAGATGGTGTTTGTATTATGTCTGGCCTCCTCATCAGCCGAACTGTTATTGACACCTTTATCGAGTAATGTTGTATTGTTTGGGTTCTTTTCATTCACCTTTGGATTTACAATGGGGATACTACAGTCATTGCAATACGTTATATCCCGGGAAGTGTCTCCAACTCGGTTTTTGGCGCCCTCTCTGGGGTTCGCTGTACTTGCACATTGTGCTGGCAATGGACTTGGGACATTACTAGGTGGTAAGTTTCATATATATACTGCTCACAAAAAGTATCGAAACACTTAGAAATGATCCAATATATAACGGCTCGAAAAGGTATGCATTAATCGAAGCAAATAACCAAGTGTATAATTTTGTTCTGCATATTTTGACACCTCGATCGATGAGATACGATGTTGCGGAGCGGAGTTATTGTCATTTCAATGGTCGTGGGTCCAGTTTCAAAAGTGGCAATCATCCTATAGAAAGAGGTTTGCATTACTGTTTAGAATGATCAGATTCGTAATTTTCAATAGTGATGAGTGTCACTTTGCAACATCGTATCTCAACGATCGAGGTGTCAAAATACGCAGAACAAAATTATGCACTTGGTTATTTGCTTCGATTAATGCATACCTTTTCGAGCCGTTATATATTGGATCATTTCTAAGTGTTTCGATACTTTTTGTGAGCAGTAAGATTCGTACACTTTCTTAGTGGGGGTGGTGGGGGGGAGGTGGTGGGGGAGGTGGTGGGGGAGGTGGTGGGTGGAGGGGGAGGTGGTGGGTGGAGGGGGGAGGGGGTAAATATTTAACAATAAAGTAACTTTGTCATGAACATGATGAAGTAAGAGCAAGGTGTTTGGAGAGGAATTCCTAGGACCGATGTCACAGGTCGAAACGTCGAAAGTTGACGCGTCAAATTTGAGCATTTCAGACTATGTTGGTAAACATTGCGTTAACTTCCGACTACGTCACACAATTTAGGCATACAATGCCTTTTTAGCTACTCACGCCAACCTTTAAGAAACCATTTTCTTCTCTGTGCTTAACTTTAAATTGATGGTAGGAAACATGCATTCTTGGCAACGTTGGTTATTTCTGTCATTCTTGCCAACTTAAATGCACCATCAACTTAAACATGTTAAAAGCATCCAATCTCTGTGAATGAAAACCTATATCAATGATATTACTTACAAGGGATTATGTCTTAGAGATTCATAGTTCCCAGCGGCTGCGGTTTGTGTGTTTGTCTCCAATTTGTAGCAGCTTGATGTTTTTGTCCTTGATATGTACCCTCGAATATTAAAATATCTCAACAACATTTTTGTCTCAACCATTCAGATAACACAACATACATGTACATTATTCATAAATCGCTCCTTTCTTGTCACCGATGGCTTAGTTCAGTTGTGTGAAACCTTTCACTGATCAGGTCATTACCTGTACGGTATCAAATAAAAGGTTCAGTAGGTTTGTGATAGGTTACGAGTTATGAATAACCATATTTGGCGATGGGATTATTTACAGCCCGTGACATGTCCGTGATGGACTTGCTCCTCCTGTCACCGTTGGCTTAGTTTATTGATGGAACTATTTACAGCTCGTCACCTTTCACGGACCGGTATTAATAATCATATTTAGTGATTTAGTGATTTAGAGCTGTAAATAATCACACAGGCCTATTTACGCCATCAGCGGCATGTATGCGGCAATTACGACATCAAATCAACAATTCAATGACTATGATGTTTTTGTAATCCGTGCTTTCAGGTTGGATAGTTGACGCCACTGGCAACTATGGACACGTGTTCTACACTATTGGGGGAGCAATGAGCTTGGCTACACTTATATTTCTACCTACGCTACGTTGGTTAAACAATCATAAGGCTCGTACTACGGAGTGAAGATATATACCGTGGTGAAATATCTGCTATAGTCAAAGAAGATGATAATATTCCAAACCTCGAATATGTAATCAGCTTACAGACTGTAACAAAAAAAGTTATACAATCGCAATTCTATTTTTAATTCAATGTTAAAATCATGCAATGTCAAAATCTCTTACACTCTGTCTTAAGTTCCGTTTGGCTACCAGAATCATTTTATTTGGTCTTTTTAACTACTTGCGTTTAAAAGTTATGACCAATCTACTAAGTCGTCTAGAAATCTGGTTGGGCCACTTTCACAATAATATCATACAATCTTGCTTATATAAATTAAATGGTTAGGGTATCATGCAAGGAACATTAGAGAGAACAATTTTTCAAATAGTTTTATTTCATTTGAATAAATATATTCATAAAATAAATAAATAATATTTGTAAAGACCTAACCTTCTTTGTAATACTTTTAACCACTTGAAACGAACCATTGTTGTCTAACAAGAGCGCTCTACTGCTATGTTCCTGGTTCGATTCCATTCATAATCATCCCAGTGATTTTACCATTGATTAAACCAAAGTGGCCCAGGTGATTTTATGACTACTTTAGACAATTGATCATATCTCTCTTTACCGACCATCGATTGTCATGAAACAAAGCTTATTTAAAAGCTAAGCAAATTCCCCTTGCAGGCCATTAAAACTCGAAACAGAAATAACACGGGAGATATTTTTTTTTAAAAATTCAAAACTGTATAACTTTTTTTTGTTACAGCCTGTATACCATGTACTTATTCTTATTACACAGCTTTATTCAGGTGGGGATTCCAAGTGGGGATCACCCTCCAACACACCCATCCAGCGTGTCACATTTGACAACATCACGTTACTATTGGGTATTTGAAATTTAACTCGGCTATCGTGTTCACCTAGACTTTTGTCAAATAATTATTACCTAATAGTGTTGTAAACATCCACAGCAAATCACAATATGTTGATGAATATGAATAATATAAAATTAGGGCCGACGACATAAGAGTTACTATATAGCACAATGTATGTTTAAACTCGAAATTAGGTTTAATTTGTCTTAAAGGATATTGATACGGCCTCTTCTACGGATTTCGGAGGCAATACACGATGAATTACTGTACAAATCCGTACGTGTTTGGTACTTGTACGCATCGTCTATAAGATTACTAATATAGTTTAAAGGTATATTATGTGATCTTTTCCACGAGACGCCCTCAATCCTCGAAAAATCCTCGAAAAAGAATTGGAAGCAGATTTTATTGCAGATTTACATTTTTGATCATAAATCATGAATATAGGCCTATCCCAAGTTAGAGAGCGATAAGATTCCTAATTAGCTCGAAATCATGATTTTAGAGTGAATTTAGAGTAAAAATAAGTTGTCGACGCAGACTCCGACAATTTATTTTCACTCTAAAACCATGATTTTGAAGTAATTAAGAATCGTATCTCGAGGATTGAGGGCGTTCCCTGGAAAAGATCCAATAATAACATAATAATAATATACCTTTAATCAGTTCCAAATTGGCGAGAAATATTTGTTTTTTAACTCTCCGCGGGCCAAAATAATCCAAGCGTATGCGCGTGATTATGGCCACAAGCGCGTTTTATTTACATGACGCACGCGTCACGCATGATGCAGAGCGCGCTTGTTGCGTGTTTGTCGCCTCCTTACGCGTTCATGTTCTTCTGTATTCATTCGCCGCACTGTAAGAAAGCTTCGCCAATGGGCCCACGTCACATGAGGTTGAGCTCGCGTAAAGTACGCCTGCTCAACCTCACCCCAAAACGGTGCCGTGGTTATCCGTTGTGCGCACTACGTCATCTCGACCTCAAGGCTCTGATTGGTTGGTGCTCAAACGTGAGAACTGAAAAACTCATGAGCTTTTCCACGCGCCATCACGCACCACTGCGTCGGTGGTTATGGCGCAGCGGGAGCACTGCGTTGGTGGATACGGCGCAGCGTGACGATCGTTAAAAAGGCTTCAGTTTAAATTTGACCAATCAGGTGCTTTGGTGTTGTTGGTTGGCAGTATTTTGTGAGTTCAAGCATGCGTGCGCAGCCTGATCGAAGTGCGCCCACGTATGTCGAACTGTGGCCAGGAGATTATGTGCCGTAGGTCAATTGAAACGGATCAGACTATACTAGTGTGAGTCTGTGGGAGCTTGGAGTCTCAGTTTTAATATAGGGACCGTCACATTTCTCACAACGTTCTCGAAAGGTAGAGCTTGTATTTCAACCGATAAACGAGATATAGTTTATTTTATCGAAATAAATCGTATTGAAACGTCAGATCAATGCCTATTTTAAGTGAGGTCATTTTGTAATATCTCGTTTATCGGTTGAAATACAAGCTGGAAGGATCTTTTAGGCACAATCTGGTACTAAACTTGCCACCAAGCAACAAAGATAACCCATGATTAGCACCATTTAATAAAAATCAGTGCCGTTTCCTTCACATTTCCAAACACACCACGCGGGGAGAAAAGACCACAGGTTACCTGTTCACAATCAAATAGCCCGCTCGCTCAGGCACGAACCAACGCAGTTTCACTGTGTGATCAATATCACTTTCATTCCTGGCCATTCAACATGTTCAAGTACAACACAATAAAGAATTTTCTCGCAGCTTGCGTGAGTTTAATTTGGAAACGTCACGGATATTTATTAAATGGTGTTAACTGTTAATAATGGTTTATCTTTGTTGTTTTGTAGCATGTTTGGTACCAACTTGTTCAGAAAAGATTCATCTTAATGTCTATCTAGCCTGTTTGAACATAAAATAATCGGAAGACACTCTATAGGACCTAAACAAAGTGTATGACTTTCTTTTGTTGAGCACTTTAGTTGGCAAACAATGCACTATGTCAAACTGACAACAACTTTTTATATCCCATATCATGCATATATATGATATGATATGATTTTATTGGCACAAAATCGCGACCCGAAGGCCGAATTACATTGTACAGGAAAGCAAGGAATACATATAAAACAATTCAATACACAAATAGACAACATACTGGGCAGGAACATGGCAAACAACAAGGGACAAGGCCAAATACAGGATATGCGAAGCAAATTATGGGAGATCACTGTTGATCAACTTCACATAATAAGGAATGGGGCTTTCAGCATATCTGTTTGTGCGAGCACGAGGCTGGGTGAGTTCGGCATTGTTTCTCAATTGTCTACCATGAACCTGACCTCTGCATGCAGGGAGCAACCTTTTAGTCCTACTGCATTCGGCTAGTGACTGAGCAAACTTCAGAGAATGTTGCTCCCTCCGGGCAGACAAATAATCAAAATTACATACATCTAAAGCATTACGATAGGAAATAAAACTAGGACCAAGGATAATTCTTAAAGCTCTCTTTTGGACTCTCTCAAGTTTTAGAGCTAGTTTGGATGTGAGGGCACAATGCCAGATGACGTCAGAATATTCAAGCAGAGGGCGAATGTACCCCCTGTACACCGTCACTAACTCGGATGTATGAAAACCAAAACGTTTAAGAGATCGCAACATAAAAAGTCTTTTGTTGGCATTCTTGCACATGTGGTCAATTTGTGTGTCCCATTTAAGATCATCCTGTAACCAAATGCCCAAAATTTTGGCAGAGCTAGCAAAAGAAAGCTGCGATGGACCCATTTTTAAGTCAGGATGGGGAGGAGGGTCTTGCATGAAACACATCTGCATGGCTTGGCATTTGGCAGGGTTGAGTTTGAGTTGATTAGTAACAGACCAATCCAGAAAGCCATCAAGATCAGCTTGCAAGTTGCTACTCTCACTAGAGGAACGATTTTCGGCGAACGTAAGATCGTCCACATATTTCCAATAGTGGGAATAACAACTCTCAGCCGCATCATTGATAACTGCCTGAAAGGTTATGGGTCCAAGTTTAGTTCCTTGAGGAACACCAGCACAAAGGGGCAAATAATTGGACACGGTTTGGTTATAGCGCACGCATTGGCGACGATCATTGAGAAAACTACATATCCATGGAACAATAGTCCCCCGGACCCCCAAGGCAATTAACTTCTGAATAGCAATAGAATGATTTACTAGATCAAATGCCTTCGAAAAATCAGTGAGGACTACTGTTCCGATATTTTTTGGCTTGTCAGCACCCTGGAACAAGAAATGAGTAAGATTCAAAAGATAGTGCGCAGTTGAAACACCTTGAATGTTACCGAACTGATTGATGTCAATAGAATCTTGAATATCTTGCACCACCCATTTAGCAATAAACCCTTCAGCAATTTTGGCAAATATATCTGTCAGTGATATTGGTCTCATTTTATCAATGGAGGGTGGAAATTGTTTAGGAATGGGAACAACAATTGCCGACCTCCATTTGTGTGGGACCACCCCTTCTTTAAAGGAACAATTAAGCACGTCCGTGAGTGGACTACTCAGTTCGTATGTAAACTCTTTTATGAGTTTGGGTGGAATGCCATCAGGGCCACTGGATTTGGATGTCTTAACTACCTTGAGCACATTATATACTTCCCATGGATTTAGTTCAGGGGCTACATAATTGACAGGCAAATAGGCAGGGAGAGCAGACATATTTAAAGGTTCAATATGGGATGAAATACTGACAAACTTGGAATTTATGGCATTTGCCATATCCTTGTGATTTGTTCTGTCAATACCAGGTATATGCATATCAAGATCAGAGTTTGTTGAATTGGTCATGGATTTGATCCTTTGGTGCCATTTACGTGGCTCAGTTTTTTGCAGTTTTCTTACTCTTTCAGCATTATAGTTAACTTTTGCTTGTTCAATCTTCCTTTTAACTTTATTTCTAAGTTTACGCCATTTGGTGGTGTCTTTCTTTGCAAAAGCAGTTTGGCGTTTAGTGATAAGATGCTATGCGTGGAGTGATCCATGGCTTATCAGATTGATGAACTTTAACATGTTTAATTGGTAAATATATATAAGTCCATGCCTTTGTTTAGAATAGAGTACATAGTATCAGTTTTAGCTTGAGTGCCTTTGCTCACATAGACCTCATTCCAGCTTTGATCCTGGATCCATCTACCAAAAGATCTGATACTGGATTCACCAAAGGGACGAATCACACAAGATTTCTTTGTGTTATCAGGGATTTTGTGCTTTGGTCTCCATAACACACAAGCATGGTCACTCTTGCCAATTGGTGACAATGCTATGGGAGGATGGTAGTGGTCCTGAATATTGGTAAGAATAAGGTCTAATGTTGCTTGGGCCCTAGTTTTAACTTTAACCACTTGTTTAAGATTGTTCATGTTATTTTAATCCTATTAGCATGATTAGAGCCTGTTCATGTTATTTTAATCCTATTAGCATGATTAGAGAGCATTATCCTAGCTTAGCGTAACGTGTGAATGCCACTTTAGTATAGCAATGGAATTAGTAGTGTGTCCGTTGACGGGAGTTTTGAACAGGTGAATCAATAACGTTGTTGAATCTGAATACATTAAAATTATATAGCGATAATATCATGATGTGTTGTCCCTGCTCATATCGGTCATTTAAGAAAATCATATTGAAATATATGGACCTTGATAGTTGTGAAAGAGTATTTTTGGCTTATGGAAAATTGATTGTCTTTAATGCAATATTTAAGGGGCAGTCTGGGGCACTCATATGGCAAATTTGATTATGTGTTTTGTTTATTTAGGTATAATTTACGAGCAATTTAATTACCCGCATGTAATCGCAATATTTAATATTAATAATTAATGAAATTGAATCATATTTAATTTGTCGAAACAGGTCAATATTATCATATTGTGTTATTCAAGGAGCTTTACTTGTTGCCATTTGTTTATAAAACTTTTAACAAATATACATTTCCAATTGCAATTGTCTCCTGAGGTTTTGAGCATTTATTTCATAAAGAAAAAGATAAAGAAACATTTGTATGCACAACTTTTGAATTGATTATAGAGCGTGTTTCTACTGGGGAACTTAATGGTATAAAGGAGGTGTCCGGCAAGCACAACATTGCGCATTATAATTATGTTAGAAAAGTAATTATCGAGCCTAAATCGTGTAGTTATATCGAACAAAACATCATATTTATCATAAAAACGAATAAACACTGCCATCTCTCAAACACGCAATATTCAACATTCGTGGTCATTTAAAGCCCCGATTTCAATGATGTCATAGTTATACGATGCACTTGCGCAACTTTGAGCACCAAGAACCGTGACATCATTTGAAATCGGCTTCAAAACATCGCGAATTTTTAAAAATGGCATGTTGAGAGATAGCTTCTTTTTTTTATGATGAGTATGATGTTTTGTTTTTGTAACCGCAAAAACCTTAAAACCAGGTTTGTTAACGGAAATTAACGGTAACTTTCCCATTAGAAACAGCCCCCCCCCCCCCCCATTAAATCTTAACGTTAAGTCCTGTAACCCGGACGTATACACGTACACGCTGGATTCTACGCATTGTAAGGCAGTCTTTTCAGGTGGGGCGGAATTGTTTGGTAAAACAAAAGGTCAAATGTCATGGCCCATCGATTAGGATCGATAAACTTTTCGTGAGTAGAAACGGGTGGGGGTGGGGGATTAAAAAGTTAGCGGTAAAACTTGGCGTTAAAACTTAATGATTCAACACTTAGAGCGTGTTTCTACTGGGGTATAGCCTACTTCCTTTATTTATACATTTTCAAAACGTTAGAATTTAACCTCTCATGGTCGTCGGACGACGACTAGTCGCGATCATTTGGTGGTAACTGGTCGACCAGGAAAACAACCTCTTGTCGTGCAAGCCTAGTTGCGACCATTTTTTTAAAAATATAGGCAATAAAGGGATGATTAATTTTAAATGTCACTCCGTACCTTTTTCAAACTTGAAACAGTATACCCAGAATTTAAATTGGCCTTATCGACAAGTAGCCTTGATCAGGCTTCTAAAATTATTCAGACAAAATTACAGTCCGATCTCGTCCGTAACTAGCTGGCGTACAATTCAGGAGTCCAGTCCCTCCGTGCCACACTTCGGCACACATAGTTGAATACAGTATGCTAAGACGAATGACTCTGGATTTACGAGCGAATAGCTGCATACCGGAGTAAATATTTCTAAAACGAACTCGCGCCTGTTTCCTCCAAAAATATTATTAATGCAATGTGAATCGAACTCGAGGTGGCAACTCTATTCAATAACAACAAAGACACGCGTTAATGGTTTCGCCATGAAATCAATAGAGTAGTATTGCACTCAATTTAGGTATTGACACTTTATTTTGCTTAATTAAAGCTAATTAGCACACGATTTTTACACGAATAATGATGATGAAATAAATTGCCAACAGCGATATTCTTATCGAGGAGACAATACCCCACATGTCTATACCAATCGCATGCTCCAACACGATAGGTATCACGTAATGTCTTTATTATGGGAAGCACTTTTCTCGGGTTTTACTCTGTAGCATCTATATACAACATATCCGAATATGAACCCGACATTACCGCGCACTTTTTTTGATATAAACCGCCGCATAACAACGTAGTGATATTCCTAAATAAATTCGGCCCCCGTTATGGGTATACACTGTTTGTGTAAATTGGTTACTGAAAATACAATATAGCTCAAATCACCCAGTATAAATGTCAGAACATCAACTATACTAACCATTTCAAACACCACATACAAATTTCTTCAATCCTCTGCGCAAAATAGGAACTATTAAGAATAATGATAATAATAGTGTAACGGACCGGGGTATAGAATTTAATCACCGAACCCCCCTGGCAGCCGCTATTCCCCAGTCGAGGTTCCAAAAGATAAGGCCCGAGCGGATGGCATGGAACCCTCGACCAAGGACAACAACTACCAGAGGTTGGGGTCGTTGCTCAACCAAAAGATCTAAAAGAACTTCTATCGTGAATCTTTTATAACCAATAAATGACAAAGTAAAAGGAAACATGGCAACAAAATTCATATCAAGTCACATTTTAAACTTTAATTTGGCCTAAACTTCAAAACTTCTACTTTCTTTCACAAACAAAATATGTCACATTAACTGGAATTATGGCCTAAGATTTCAAACATTAGGTCTCTCAAAATATTGCACTCTGAATAAATACCTCAATTAATTTTGAGTTATCACAATCAATTAATTATTTCATCTCATTACTCGGAGAAACATCCAAGTATTCATAAATGCCAAACTGTTCTTCTCAAAAACATTTATGGCCTAATATTTCAAACATTATGTTTCTCCAAAATATTGTACTCTGAATAAATCCCTCAATTAATTTTGAGTTATCACAATTAATTAATTATTTCATCTCATTACTCAGAGAAACATCCAAATATTTATTAATTCCAATCTCTATTCGGAAACACATTTATCCACAAAATTCAAACCAAAATTTATTGTCTTTCACATGTACACCAAGTTCCCTACATAAAAAGAGGAGCTATAAAACTAACACCACCCTAGCACCAATTTATTGACAAAGATTTATATCGGTTAAAAACAACCTATCGCTCAGCGCAGATTAATGATTCATTTTCGGCATTTTCTGCACTAACGAATCCCCAGCCGAACACATCCCCTGGATGGTTTAACACTTTTCAATGTAAACATTTAAAAAGATTTATACCGGGAAACCAAATCTCGCTCAGCGCAGATTTCAATTCGCCTTCGCTTGAGTTTTAAAAATCAAGTCTCACGAATCCCGACCAAAAGTCCTCTCCTACATGACTTCCACTTTTCAATTATAAATGCAAAAATGATTAATTTGTAATACCCGTCCTCTAAAAAGCTAGGACCTATAAGTGTGACATGAACAAGACTAACAAATTTGACAACAACAGAATACCATGTGGTTTCAAAAATTCGGAAAGGAAACCCTTATTAATTTAACATTGTACATTTTGTGACCTTCAAATTCATTACTACTTCCTAGAAATAAAAGCTGACTCAATAGAGGTAAAACAAGGTACTGATGCATGAAATCATGAACATTCTAAACATGTGCAGTCAAAAATGTGACACTCACCCAAGCTGTGTTTCCTGTATGGAGGTTGCTTCTAGACTGAAGAAAAACCATGAGGTCTGGCATGCCTCAGATTAAACATTTAAATAACAATGGCCTAAAAATTAATGTCAGTTCATCAAGCGAGGGCAGTATATCAGATAGCCTAGGCTAGCCAGAGGGTATCTGGACTTATTAAAAATAGTCAACACTCGATTTGTTACAATAGTATAATACACCGTATATAGCGCTTTCCACAATGCAATCAAAGTCCCAAAGCGCTTATGGCCAATTGCTATCGCTGCCATTTTGAATCAGAACCCTTTTCATCGTTACACGTAGGCTGGTACCGACTACTTAGATTGTGACTCCCTAACAGCACCCCGAATATCGATTGGGTTGACGAGGCAATTGAGATTAAGTTTTTTGCCCAAGGACACAAACAAGTTGGCCACTCACAACCTCGTGATAGTGAGTCCCGCGTTTTTACGCTGAACCATATGTGTACTATACAGACCTTGGGTATGGAATGCCAAAACGGACATAAATCATCCAGTTTGCGCACACTTTATCGAGATAATAATAATAATAATAATAATAATACAAAAAATACTTATAGAGCGCCTTACAACAAGTTCTCAAAGCGCTGAAATACAAAGAGAAAAGTACAAATATATAAAATACAAACAAAAAATATATGAGAGACATGCAGGAACTGCGTATCAAAAATACAGAGGGCCTGTATAATAGTTTGACAAAAACAATATACTAATCAATTAGACACTATTGTGTGGACTTAAAGATATGCGCCTTGAGACACTTCTTAAAATTGGCCGAGAGATGACATTGAGCGAATATAGGATGGTAAACTGTTCCAAATCGTTGGTGCTATGATCTCAAAAGTTCTGTTACTGTAAAAATTTGTGTTTCCTGTAGCCGGGATGCGAAGAAGATTCTGAGAAGAAGAGCGAAGAGTTCTCCCGGGAGTGTATTTAGTTACGAGTTTTGTGATATATGCTGGTGTCATGAACGTGAGCAGAGCTATCTTGTATTGTAAGCGTTGCTGAACAGGGAGCCAGTGTAGCGCACAAAGAATCGGCTTCATATGGTCACGCCTTGAGCACCGTGACACGAGTCGGGCAGCAGAATGTTGCACTCGTACACAGAGCAGCGCACGCATCATCGAGATCAGCGCACGCATCATCGAGATCAGTGCAAACCTCATCGAGATCAGCGCACGCATCATCGATATCAGTGCAAACCTCATCGAGATCAGCGCACACATCATCGAGATCAACGCACACATCATCGAGATCAGCACACACCATCGATATCAGCGCACACCTACTCGATATTAGCGCACATGAGGTATGAGATGAGGTGTACGCTAATCTCGATTATGTGTGCGCTGGTCTCGACACTGGATGATGTCCGCTCTGGCATCCGGGACCCTGTGTGAAAGAAAAAGTTCGTGTTTTCATATAGGGTGTATGGATTTCAACTGAAGTCGCCCAATGTATGCCAAACATCCATTTCAGAAGCACGTATGAAGATTCAAAACAAACAAGAGTGAAATCACAAGGTGGAACATACTTCAAAGAAATTAACATTTTCCATGCAACAGGCATCTGCAGACGACATTCCAAAACTTGCTCGAAAATTTGCAAAATGTCAAAATTGTTAACTTTCATTACCATATTTAGAATCACCAAAAGAAATGCATTGATATCATTTCAGTTAATCTTGATATAGACTTTGAAAGTTGGGAAAGGTTTCTGAAAAATGTGTTTTGTATAATATGGTAACATAATACTAGCCGCGCGTAAAGTTTTAAAATAAGAAATTAAAATAATTAGATTGCTTCATCAGGATATCGGCCAAAATGTGGATTTCAGTCTCTTATAGTTAATAGAGGTTAAAGACATATTATGTGATCTCTTCCAAGTAGCGCCCTCTATCATTGCTTTTTACTATGAAAGCAGATTTTCTTGCAGATTTGCATTTTTGATCATAAATCATAAAGATCTTCCAAGTTATAGATCTAAATTTAAATGTTTCCTTTATTACTCAATAATAAGAATATTCAGGGTCGGCGATGTATTTAGGGTCGGTCGGGTTAGGCCAATCAAACATTTTTTATTTTAGGCCTCATGGATCGTACCTCCATGGTTCAATGATCAGGAATACAGGGTGTATCAGAAAGAACTGTACCATGTTTCTAAAATACATAAAAAAATACAAAATGATTGTTGTTTTAAATTTAAACATCTGCAATATAAAGGTGAATATGTTGCCTATATTATATGTTAATTTCATTGAGATATCTCTTTTTGTTCTCGTGTGGCAAGACATAAGTGAAAATCGATGAAAAACGTGTTTTCAATTTCAATCAATCCTCTGTACCACTACCCCAACATTTCAAACAATGTAGCCCATGCCATAAGCAATATTCAAAACTTCCGCCAAAGAAAGGAAAGTTAAAACCACTCAAGCAGAACAATCCTGATTTATTTGCGGATTAAAAATCAAAATTTATCTCCAACTTTCACCCACAAATGTATGCAAATAATAAATAGTTATACAAGTGATGTGAAAAGTTGAGATATGGCGACCAAAAATAAACCCTGCCCTATGGACGGATGGATATCTCAGGTAAGGTTAGTAATTTCACAGATTTTTTAAATTGATCATTTCGACCAAAATTGAAATCTACCATCTTTACCAGAAATTCTGTATTTTCTATCAGAAATGTCCGATTTTCAAAATTTAAAATGTTTATGAAAGCTGAGCGTTTGCGCAAGATATATGTGAAAAGGGTTTGAACAATATCAATCGAATTCATACCGTAATAAATCATATTGCCTCAGTACAGTTCTTTCTGATACACCCTGTATGTCAGTGCCGCAGCGAAGTGCATAAGGAAATGTGTAGTGTTTAATCACTTATGGTGTAATATTTTACTCAACTTGAACTCGTGCTGAACTCCACACACATTACCGGTACTGATAACATATGTATACAGTGTGTTTGGCCAAATATTGTTTACGGCTAATAAATTCGCTACCGGGACGCATTACCTTAGTGCAAAGATATTGTTATTAAAGAGGTACTAAGAGATGAGTTAAAGGCTGCGCCCTCAATTAGAAAAAAACCGGGAATTCTACATTTTTACAATTGCATTACTGTTACATAAACAAACTTACAGCTGTAACTTAAGCATTAAGAAAATCAGCCGTCTATGTGCAATAAAACGTCGTTTTAAAATATTCCATCCGCGGCTTGGACAGCATTTTATGGTTAACAGCGTTATGCTATTTTTAATATACATACGATATTACATAGAGGGCGTTTTTAAAAAGGTTTCAATAAATAGCGATGATATTTCAACATATTTCAACATTGTTTTAATCAAGTTTTGCTGCTTTTTGTGAGTATAAACAACAATAATGGCCAATTATGATGATTATCTTTAATATTGAAGTAAATTTTGCAAAAGAATAATAAGTCTTAAACATCTCTTTACCCCTTTAAAGAAGTTGTTTCAGTACACGTACTTTGAACCATTGCACGGCAACGCATTATATTTGTATCTAATAGGGTGATTGATTAATGTTAACATACCTTGCAGACCTAACGGAGAAACATTGCCATGTAACATGCCAGCACTTTGCAGCACGACGTACAGTCATCACAAAAGTAACTCAGGTAATACAATAAATATGCTTATAACTCTAAAAGTAGCGCCAATGGGCTCATTCATGGATGGGGCCGGGGGTGGGTACTTTCACCCCCCCCCCCCTCCCCCAATTTTGAAGGGGATTTTTATTAACGTGCCATCTCCAGAGTTCTAAACTCTTGCTCCTCACATGTACATGTAAATATAACAATTTATACGGGGCTTTTAAATTTAGCTGGGTATTTTAAAGAACGACGCATACTTTATTTTTATAGCTATCGGTCCCACAATGCAATATTAAAGGCAGCCACATATATAATCTATTTTGGTCCCACAATGCAATATTAAGAGGCAGCCACATCTATTTTGGCCAATCTACGACCCGTCCCACAATGCATTTTTAAGAGGCAGCCTCAGATACCATAACAATTTATACGGGGCCTTTAAAGAACGACGCACAATATATTTCAGCTATCGGTCCCACAATACAATATAAGAGGCAGCCACAGATATAATCTATTTTGGCCAAACTACGACCCGCGTGGCCAACCCGTCACATGATACAGAACTTCGGTCCCACAATGCATAGAGGCAGCCGCAGATGCCATAACAATTTATACGGTGCTTTTAAATATAGCTGGTATTTTAAAGAACGACGCATAATATATTTTAGCTATCGGGGCAGCCACATATATAATCCATTTTGGCTAACCTACGACCCGTCCCACAATGCATTTTTAAGAGGCAGCCGCAGATAACAAGACATTCGTAGCCTACCTAAATTCAGTCCCACACTGCATAGAGCGTGGCTTTTAAAGAACGTAGCGTCAGCTAGCACTGGTATCGGGCTCGCTATTTTCCTCATTTACTGATATTCCATTTAAAATGAAGATCACTTGCGAAACCGTTCCCCGTGATACACAGTCCGCGCCTCGTGTCCAGAGTCACTCTCCGATGGGAGTAGCCCGCGGGTTGGAACAGCTTGGTAGTCGGCAAATATAGAGTCGGGGATATGCCGCTAATTAGAACAGCTTTGGTTGAGCCATTCGAATAGGTTGTGCTTGGGTGATAATACCGGGAATAATACTACGTGTTGGGCTGGAGGGGAACAGTCGAGGGCGTATAATTACGTTATTACGTCTAAGCGTCAGTCTGTAACTAAATTGACGGGCCTTTTAAAGAATGACCCATAATATATTTTAGCTAAAGGTCCCACAATGCAATATTAAGGGCTTATTATAATCGACGAAACGAAACGAAACGAAACGAAACGAAACGAAACGAAATAAGACGAAACGAGACGAAATGAGACGAAACGAGGCGAAATAAGGCGAAACGAGGCGAAATAAGGCGAAACAAGGCGAAACGAGGGCGAAAAAAGACGAGATGAGTGCAAATGATGACAAAATGCATATAACCATACCGAATTAGGAAGTCCCCATTGCATCTTAATGTTGTACTACCGCCGTTTTGTCACTATTATCATTTTAAAAAGTCGTAATCGCAAAAATAAATTCATTACGCCCCTTTCCTATTCACTTGCAAACTCAAATGCAGTTTTAAAGTATTGCTTTCATCAAAATGCATCTACCCATACCGAATTAGGAAAACCCCATTGCATCTCAAGGTAGTAATCCCTACCGCCGTTTCGTCGATTATCACTTTTAAAAAGTGAAACGGCCGAGTGCACCAATGACGGGTAACTTAATAGGGAGGTAAGCTACCTCCCTAGTAGTTATGCTGTAACTGTAGCGTAACTTACTAACGATGTAATTCTTAGAGCACAACTAACTGGCGAATAACAACAGAATAGTAACTAGCGAGGTAAATATCCACATTAATCAGCATCGTCCCCTTACAAAATTAATTGGCGCATATGCGAAGTGTTAACCTATAGGTTACTGTAAAATACTGACGTGAGTGGTCCTCCGTAATATTTAAAATGTGTCGTCACTCGCTAGGTCATAGATGAGTGTACATAATTAACATAAATAATCACGTTCAGTCGGCTTGCGTTCCGAACAAAAATGACGGTATTTCTTTGGCCAAAAAATTTCGAATTTGTTCAACGCTTTTTCAAAAATAAGGACTATCAAGACATTACAAACATATTTTGGGCGAGGGGCATACACAAATATTGCACCAAAAAGCACAATTTTAATGACAAACACAGGTACCCAATGCAAACAAGTATATACAATTATAACACACCTCTTTACACTCATACTTCCGTGGCATGGATACCTTGTTCTTCGCCTGTTAACCGCAGGACCCCGGTTCGATTCCCAGACCACGCACTGCACGATATACTTTTTTTCTTCTTTTTCTTCTAGTTATACCCTTCCACTCACAATAATGTTGAAACTTCAGTTTTAATTAATAAAAACAATAATAAGTTTATTTATTTAGTCATTATTTAAGATCCTTGGACAATTATAGTACATTTTGGTCAAAATATGACCCAAAGTCGGTGCGATTAGTGTTTGAATGGGCAAAAGGAGTTGATCTAAATTTTGACTAAAAAAATCCCCAAATTGCATGAATGGATTTTCAAAATATAAAATATTTCAGCTTATGAGGGATCACATTCCACTTCAAATATACATCCCCTGGGCATGCAAGCAAAATTGGTCTTTCAGCATCAGCGAATCATCCCCTCCAATGTTCACAACAAATTTACGCTACTGCTAGAATCGACTGCCTTGTGGCATAAAATGGTATGCCCCAACTTACTCTTGGGTCCGGTCAGGTATAACTTTAGCGTAAATTACCCGCCAGTTACTAGCCTAGTAACTTACCCGGCATTGGCGCTCTCAAAATTTTGGGTTACGCCTCAGTTACTAGCGAGGTAGCGCTATTCTTCAGCTACCCGTCATTGGTGCACTCGGCCGATAATCGACGAAATAAATTTATTATACCCGTTTCCGATTCACTTGCAAACTCAAAAGCAGATTTAAAGTATTGCTTCCATCAAAATGCATCTACCCATACCGAATTAGGAAGACCCCATTGCATCTTATTCAGGTAGTACTACCGCCGTTTCGTCGATTATCACTTTTAAAAAGTGATAATCGACGAAATAAATGTATTACGCCTCTTTCCGATTCACTTGCAAACTCAAAAACAGATTTAAAGTATTGCTTCCATCAAAATGCATCTACCCATACCGAATTAGGAAGACCTCATTGCATCTTAAGGTAGTACTACCGCCGTTTCGTCGATTATCACTTTTAAAAAGTGATAATCGACGAAATAAATTTATTACGCCTCTTTCCGATTCACTTGCAAACTCAAAAATAGATTTAAAGTATTGCTTCCATCAAAATGCATCTACCCATACCGAATTAGGAAGACCCCATTGCATCTTAAGGTAGTACTACTGCCGTTTCGTCGATTATCACTTTTAAAAAGTGATAATCGACGAAATAAATGTATTACGCCCCTTTCCGATTCACTTGCAAACTCATAAACAGATCTAAAGTATTGCTTCCATCAAAATGCATCTACCCATACCGAATTAGAAGGACCCCATTGCATCTTAAGGTAGTACTACCGCCGTTTCGTCGATTATCACTTTTAAAAAGTGATAATCGACGAAATAAATGTATTACGCCCCTTTCCGATTCACTTGCAAACTCATAAACAGATCTAAAGTATTGCTTCCATCAAAATGCATCTACCCATACCGAATTAGAAGGACCCCATTGCATCTTAAGGTAGTACTACCGCCGTTTCGTCGATTATCACTTTTAAAAAGTGATAATCGACGAAATAAATGTATTACGCCCCTTTCCGATTCACTTGCAAACTCATAAACAGATCTAAAGTATTGCTTCCATCAAAATGCATCTACCCATACCGAATTAGAAGGACCCCATTGCATCTTAAGGTAGTACTACCGCCGTTTCGTCGATTATCACTTTTAAAAAGTGATAATCGACGAAATAAATGTATTACGCCCCTTTCCGATTCACTTGCAAACTCATAAACAGATCTAAAGTATTGCTTCCATCAAAATGCATCTACCCATACCGAATTAGAAGGACCCCATTGCATCTTAAGGTAGTACTACCGCCGTTTCGTCGATTATCACTTTTAAAAAGTGATAATCGACGAAATAAATGTATTACGCCCCTTTCCGATTCACTTGCAAACTCATAAACAGATCTAAAGTATTGCTTCCATCAAAATGCATCTACCCATACCGAATTAGAAGGACCCCATTGCATCTTAAGGTAGTACTACCGCCGTTTCGTCGATTATCACTTTTAAAAAGTGATAATCGACGAAATAAATTTATTACGCCCCTTTCCGATTCACTTGCAAACTCAAAAACAGATTTAAAGTATTACTTCCATCAAAATGCATCTACCCATACCGAATAAGGAAGACTCCATTGCATCGCAAGGTAGTACTACCGCCGTTTCGTCGATTATCACTTTTAAAAAGTGATAATTGACGAAACAGCGGTAGTACTACCTTGAGATGCAATGGGGTCTTCCTAATTCAGTATGGGTAGATGCATTTTGATGGAAGCGGTACTTTAAAACTGCATTTGAGTTTGCAAGTGAATTGGAAACGGGTATAATAAATTTATTTCGTCGATTATCACTTTTTAAAAGTGATAATCGACGAAACGGCGGTAGTACTACCTTAAGATGCAACGGGGTCTTCCTAATTCGGTATGGGTAGATGCATTTTGATGGAAGCAATACTATAAATCTGTTTTTGAGTTTGCAAGTGAATCGGAAAGGGGCGTAATAAAATTATTTCGTCGATTATCACTTTTTAAAAGTGATAATCGACGAAACGGCGGTAGTACTACCTTAAGATGCAACGGGGTCTTCCTAATTCGGTATGGGTAGGTGCATTTTGATGGAAGCAATACTTTAAATCTGTTTTTGAGTTTGCAAGTGAATCGGAAAGGGGCGTAATAAAATTATTTCGTCGATTATCACTTTTTAAAAGTGATAATCGACGAAACAGCGGTAGTACTACCTTGAGATGCAATGGGGTCTTCCTAATTCGGTATGAGTAGATGCATTTTGATGGAAGTAATACTTTAAATCTGTTTTTGAGTTTGCAAGTGAATTGGAAACGGGTAAAATAAAATTATTTCGTCGATTATCACTTTTTAAAAGTGATAATCGACGAAACGGCGGTAGTACTTCCTTGCGATGCAATGGAGTCTTTCTAATTCGGTATGGGTAGATGCATTTTGATGGAAGCAATACTTTAAATCTGTTATTGAGTTTGCAAGTGAATCGGAAAGGGGCGTAATAAATTGATTTCGTCGATTATCACTTTTTAAAAGTGATAATCGACGAAACGGCGGTAGTACTACCTTGCGATGCAATGGGGTCTTCCTAATTCGGTATGGGTAGATGCATTTTGATGGAAGCAATACTTTAAATCTGTTTTTGAGTTTGCAAGTGAATCGGAAAGGGACGAAATACATTTATTTCGTCGATTATCACTTTTTAAAAGTGATAATCGACGAAACGGCGGTAGTACTACCTTGCGATGCAATGGGGTCTTTCTAATTCGGTATGGGTAGATGCATTTTGATGGAAGCAATACTTTAAATCTGTTTTTGAGTTTGCAAGTGAATCGGAAAGGGGCTTAATAAATTTATTTCGTCGATTATCACTTTTTAAAAGTGATAATCGACGAAACGGCGGTAGTACTACCTTGAGATGCAATGGGGTCTTCCTAATTCGGTATGAGTAGATGCATTTTGATGGAAGTAATACTTTAAATCTGTTTTTGAGCTTGCAAGTGAATCGGAAACGGGTATAATAAAATTATTTCGTCGATTATCACTTTTTGAAAGTGATAATCGACGAAACGGCGGTAGTCCTTCCTTGCGATGCAATGGAGTCTTGTTAATTCGGTATGGGTAGATGCATTTTGATGGAAGCAATACTTTAAATCTGTTTTTGAGTTTGCAAGTGAATCGGAAAAGGGCGTAATAAATTTATTTCGTCGATTATCACTTTTTAAAAGTGATAATCGACGAAACGGCGGTAGTACTACCTTAAGATGCAACGGGGTCTTCCTAATTCGGCGTGGGTAGATACATTTTGATGGAAGCAATACTTAAAATCTGTTTTTGAGTTTGCAAGTGAATCGGAAAGGGGCGTAATAAATTTATTTCGTCGATTATCACTTTTTAAAAGTGATAATCGACGAAACGGCGGTAGTACTACCTTAAGATGCAATGGGGTCTTCCTAATTCGGTATGGGTAGATGCATTTTGATGGAAGCGATACTTTAAAACTGCATATGAGTTTGCAAGTGAATTGGAAACGGGTATAATAAATTTATTTCGTCGATTATCACTTTTTAAAAGTGATAATCGACGAAACGGCGGTAGTACTACCTTAAGATGCAACGGGGTCTTCCTAATTCGGTATGGGTAGATGCATTTTGATGGAAGCAATACTTTAAATCTGTTTTTGAGTTTGCAAGTGAATCGGAAAGGGGCGTAATAAAATTATTTCGTCGATTATCACTTTTTAAAAGTGATAATCGACGAAACGGCGGTAGTACTACCTTAAGATGCAATGGGGTCTTCCTAATTCAGTATGGGTAGATGCATTTTGATGGAAGCGATACTTTAAAACTGCATTTGAGTTTGCAAGTGAATTGGAAACGGGTATAATAAATTTATTTCGTCGATTATCACTTTTTAAAAGTGATAATCGACGAAACGGCGGTAGTACTACCTTAAGATGCAATGGGGTCTTCCTAATTCGGTATGGGTAGATGCATTTTGATGGAAGCGATACTTTAAAACTGCATTTGAGTTTGCAAGTGAATTGGAAAGGGGTGTAATAAATTTATTTCGTCGATTATCACTTTTTAAAAGTGATAATCGACGAAACGGCGGTAGTACTACCTTAAGATGCAACGGGGTCTTCCTAATTCGGTGTGGGTAGATACATTTTGATGGAAGCAATACTTAAAATCTGTTTTTGAGTTTGCAAGTGAATCGGAAAGGGGCGTAATAAATTTATTTCGTCGATTATCACTTTTTAAAAGTGATAATCGACGAAACGGCGGTAGTACTACCTTAAGATGCAATGGGGTCTTCCTAATTCGGTATGGGTAGATGCATTTTGATGGAAGCAATACTTTAAATCTGTTTTTGAGTTTGCAAGTGAATCGGAAAGGGGCGTAATAAAATTATTTCGTCGATTATCACTTTTTAAAAGTGATAATCGACGAAACAGCGGTAGTACTACCTTGAGATGCAATGGGGTCTTCCTAATTCGGTATGAGTAGATGCATTTTAATGGAAGTAATACTTTAAATCTGTTTTTGAGTTTGCAAGTGAATCGGAAACGGGTAAAATAAAATTATTTCGTCGATTATCACTTTTGAAAAGTGATAATCGACGAAACGGCGGTAGTACTACCTTAAGATGCAATGGGGTCTTCCTAATTCGGTATGGGTAGATGCATTTTGATGGAAGCGATACTTTAAAACTGCATTTGAGTTTGCAAGTGAATTGGAAAGGGGCGTAATAAATTTATTTCGTCGATTATCACTTTTTAAAAGTGATAATCGACGAAACGGCGGTAGTACTACCTTAAGATGCAATGGGGTCTTCCTAATTCGGTATGGGTAGATGCATTTTGATGGAAGCAATACTTTAAATCTGTTTTTGAGTTTGCAAGTGAATCGGAAAGGGGCGTAATAAATTTATTTCGTCGATTATCACTTTTTAAAAGTGATAATCGACGAAACGGCGGTAGTACCTTCTTGCGATGCAATGGAGTCTTCCTAATTCTGTATGGGTAGATGCATTTCGATGGATGCAATACTTTAAATCTGTTTTTGAGCTTGCAAGTGAATCGGAAAGGGGCGTAATAAATTTATTTCGTCGATTATCACTTTTTAAAGTGATAATCGACGAAACGGCGGTAGTACTACCTTGCGATGCAATGGGGTCTTCCTAATTCGGTATGGGTAGATGCATTTTGATGGAAGCAATCCTTTAAATCTGTTTTTGAGTTTGCAAGTGAATCGGAAAGGGGCGAAATAAATTTATTTCGTCGATTATCACTTTTTAAAAGTGATAATCGACGAAACGGCGGTAGTACTACCTTGAGATGCAATGGGGTCTTCCTAATTCGGTATGGGTAGATGCATTTTGATGGAAGTAATACTTTAAATCTGTTTTTGAGCTTGCAAGTGAATCGGAAACGGGTATAATAAAATTATTTCGTCGATTATCACCTTTTTAAAAGTGATAATCGACGAAACGGCGGTAGTACTACCTTGAGATGCAATGGGGTCTTCCTAATTCGGTATGGGTAGATGCATTTTGATGGAAGCAATACTTTAAATCTGTTTTAGAGTTTGCAAGTGAATCGGAAAGGGGCGTAATAAAATTATTTCGTCGATTATCACTTTTTAAAAGTGATAATCGACGAAACGGCGGTAGTACTACCTTAAGATGCAATGGGGTCTTCCTAATTCGGTATGGGTAGATGCATTTTGATGGAAGCAATACTTTAAATCTGTTTTTGAGTTTGCAAGTGAATCGGAAAGGGGCGTAATAAATTTATTTCGTCGATTATCACTTTTTAAAAGTGATAATCGACGAAACGGCGGTAGTACTACCTTAAGATGGGGTCTTCCTAATTCGGTATGGGTAGATGAATTTTGATGGAAGCAATACTTTAAAACTGCATTTGAGTTTGCAAGTGAATAGGAAAGGGACGTAATGAATTTATTTCGTCGATTATCAATTTTAAAATGATAATTGACGATACGGCGGTAGTACAACATTAAGATGTAATGGGGACTTCCTAATTCGGTATGGTTATATGCATTTTGTCATCATTTGCACTCATCGCGCCTTTTTTTGCCCTTGTTTCGCCTCGTTTCGCCTTATTTCGCCTCGTTTCGCCTTATTTCGTCTTATTTCGTTTCGTTTCGTTTCGTCGATTATAATAATAGACAGCCACAGATATCTCAACAATTTGGAATTTGATGGAGCTTTGTCATTGTAGATTGGACTTTTAAAGAACGACCTTATCATTTATTAAGGAAGTCATTTGTACCTAAATTCAGTGGCCAACCTATAATTTCGCGCTTTTCGATTCCGCGATAATTATAACACGCGAAAATATTGTTTTCAACATGCACTTGAATCCAGAGGTCAACCGCGATTTTCGCCCGCGAAGAAAAAACAATTCGCGAAATGTCTATGATATCAAAATGCGCGAAAATATCTTTACGCTTTTATAGTAATTAGCCGCTAATATCTTAATAGCGTCAGTTTGAAAGACAACAAGTTCTGAGTTTCAAAAAGTGTTTTTTTTAAATAGCATAATATCGTCAATATCGGATATTTTGACTATTAAGATAATATCTGATTAGCCGTTTATAACTTAATAGCGTCCATTTGAAAGACAAAAAGTTCCTAGTTTCAAAAAGGTTTTTTCTTTTAAAATAGCAAAATTGCGTCAATATCGGATATTTTGGCTATTAAGATAATATCTAATTAGCCGCTAATATCTTAATAGCGTAAGTGGGAAAGACAAAAAGTTCGAGTTTCAAAAAGGTGTTTTTTTAATAGCATAATATCGTCAATATCGGATATTTTTGACCTGGGGAATGGTCAATGTAATCATTCCCCCCCCCCCCCCCCCCCACCCCCACCACCGATTTTTCACCTCCACCAAAACAAAAACAAAAAAGGAGGGGGGAAAGGGGGGGGGAGGAAAAAAGGAAGAGAAAAAAATGCGGGCGGGGAGGCATGCGAGGGACATAAGAAAGTTTGGAGTTTATTTGACGTCGGTCAGGATATACATACGCGTACGTACGTTGACTAGAACCAATCTTTTGGAAGTAACTAGTATAACTTCTTTCTGGCATAGGCGCAGCCTATATAAAAAGCCAATATTGATCGGAAATAAAGTGATTGCCTTTAAATAAAATATTGGTCAAACGTACACACCAAATGGCACCAAATTGGTTCGAAAATAATTTTAAAAATTCAATTCTGAGCGGAGGGCACATCACCCCTCAGACTCCCCCCTGTTCGGGCTTTTAAACCGTATTTATACTTAAAATCAAGAGAAATATCAGTACATATGCTCAATTTCTTTCTTACATTGATAAAAACAAAATATTGATTGGAAATGAAGAGGTGGCTTTTCGATCAAATATTGGTCAAAAGTATACACCAGATCGCACCAAATGAGTTGGAAAATTGAAAAATGTTCCACTTCTGAGGCCGAGGGGGCACATCCCCTCTCATACTCCCCCTATTCGAGCTTTTAAACCATCTATCCTTAATTCAAGAATATATCAGTATATATGCTCAACTTCTTTCGTGCATTAATAAAAAACAAAATATTTATTGAAAATGAAGTGATGGCTTTTCAATACAATATTGATCAAAAGTATACACCAGATCGCACCAAATGAGTTAGAAAATTGAAAACAATTACAATTCTCAGGGGGGCATATCCCCCTCAGACTCCCCCTGTTCGAGCTTTTAAACCATCTATACTTAATTCAAGAATATATCAGTATATGCTCAACTTCTTTCGTGCATTAATAAAAACAAAATATTTATTGAAAATGAAGTGATGGCTTTTCAATACAATATTGATCAAAAGTATACACCAGATCGCACCAAATGAGTTCGAAAATTGAAAACAATTCCAATTCTCAGGGGGGCACATCCCCTCAGACTCCCCCTGTTCGAGCTTTTAAACCATCTATACTGAATTCAAGAATATATCAGTATATATGCTCAACTTCTTTCGTGCATTAATAAATAAAAACCCTTTAAAAAGGGAAATGCTTGTAAACAAGTGTGAAACATATTAGAGTTTCCCATATCATGCATCCCGAAACTCTTTATAATAGGCTAAATATCATAATAATGTGCCCTGATTTGCTTTTTAGGATACGATATCACATTTTTAGCTACGTATGATATCAGTGTCATTAATCGGTCAATCCGCAAAGAATTTGACGACATAAAATTCACATTGAAATCGCAAGTAAAAATTGTGGGTTTTCTTCAACCAATTCCGGACAAAATAGGCTAAATATCATAAAATGTGCCCTGATTTGCTTTTTTGGATATGATATCACATTTTGAGCTGCGTATGATATCTGTGTCACTAATGGGTCAATCCGCGACCAATTTAACGACATAAATGACGTTCATGTTGAAATCGCCGAGAAACAGGGTTTTTTCCTAGCAATTGCGGACAAAATATACAAAATATCATATGATGTGCCCTGATTTGCTTTTTAGGATACGATATCACATTTTTAGCTACATGATATCGGTGTCACTAATCGGTCAATCCGCAACCAATTTGACGACATAAATGACGTTCACATTGAAATCGCAAATACAAATCGTGTTTTTTTCCCAACCAATTCCGGACAAAATATGGATACCTGTTTTATAAGTTTCCATTATTATTATCATTAAAATATCATCATAATGTGCCCTGATTTGCTTTAGGATATGAAATCACATTTTGACCACTGATCAGTCAATCAGCAACCAATTTGACAACAAAAACGTTCGCGTTGCCGTTGACATCAAGAAAACCTTTTTTTCTTCTACCAATTACGGACAAAATAGACAAACTATCATATAATGTGCCCTGATTTGCTTTTTAGGATACGATATCACATATTGAGTTGCGTATGATATCGGTGTTACTGATCGGTCAATCCGAAACCACTGACTTGACAACATAAATGATGTTCGCGTTGAAATCGCAATGATTTTTTTTCTCCAACCAATTCCGGACAAAATAAGCTAAATATCCTATAATGTGCCCTGATTTACTTTTCAGGATACGATATCACATTTTGAGCTACGTATGATATCGGTGTCACTAATCGGTCAATCCGCGACCAGTTTGACGACATAAATGACGTTCATGTTGAAATCGCCGGGAAAACAGGGTATTTTCCTAGCAATTGCGGACAAAATATACAAAATATCATATGATGTGCCCTGATTTGCTTTTTAGGATACGATATCACATTTTTAGCTACATATGATATCGGTGTCACTAATCGGTCAATTCGCAACGATTTTCTTTCTCCAACCAATTCCGGACAAAATAGGCTAAATATCATATTTTGTGCCTTGATTTGCTTTTCAGGATACGATATCACATTTTGAGCTATGTATGATATCGGTGTCACTAATCGGTCAATCCGCAACCAACTTGACAACATAAATGATGTTTGCGTTGAAATCGCAATGATTTTTGGGTGGTTAAATCTCGGATTAGAAATATCAAAGTCGGAAGTTGCAAGCTTAAAATGGTAAGTAAGCTTACTACAATTTACAAATTCATTAATTGGTTAAACTAGTATAACTAGCCAAAAATCACTCAAAAATAATAATACAGACAAAGATCAGGTGCAGACCTGTTCTAGAGTTAACTCCGGACAGGATATGAGCCCATAAAATGTGTGGTCCTGATTGATCAATTTGGAAAACCATTTCTCAAACATTACAATTACATATTGACACCTCCCTGATAATACATTTCCAAACAAAGACGAAAATCAACGTATTTTTTTATATATGGCGGAAAGCATACAATTACAAATTAACCCTTCCGTCTACAAAAAAACACTTAACTCAAAAATGAACCGTATGAATTAAATCGAGTCTAAACCTTGACCTAAGATTATGAGCTGTTACGTGTTATAACAATTTACTTTCCATAGTAAGACAACTACTACGGACTATCACTCAAATCCACTAATACAAATGATACGATACGATGACACAGTACAATTATTCACTGGCGATGATATCCATCTCTCGTCCAATCAAAGCCATCGACACGGATGGCACACTTCTCGTCCAATCAATATGAGCGTATGAAAATATCGTTTGGCTTATCCCGTGTGAAAATTATACCAAAAAAGGTTCTCTGTGCTATGTGACACCACTCGGAGCCATAAATACCGCGTACCAAACTCAAGCCATAATACTTGTTCGTCGTGACGAACAAGCAAAAAACAAATTATTTATTGAAAAGTATAAACATAGGGGAGATGCGGGAGAGTTGAGCCACCGGGAGAGTTGAACCACCCCTATAACTCGAAAAGTAGTAACTTACTAAAATTTATATTGGCATATATTGTTATATAGCATCAATACGACATTCTTAGTGTTAAACTCTACTGTCATGTGTGCTCAGTATCAAAGATACCTAAACAAAATCATTTTTTTCACTTTTGAGTGAAAAATAGAAAAATAAATGTTTTGGTTTTTTTCCCATAGCAAGACTTAGAATATAATAGCAGTAATTTGTTTATTGAAGGGGGTATATATGACCATTATTTTAGAGAACTATTGTAAACTACCAAAAGTTCTACACCAGACAGGATTGGGTCATTTACAAAATGGTCACCATGAGGAGAGTTGAGCCATTGGTCATGGGGAGAGTTGAGCATAGGGAAAACATGTAGTAACATTTTGATTTTTGGACTAAAGGTGAAAAATGTATAATAAATGAGAGAAAATGTTATTTTGTGCCATGATAATAACAATTGAGCACCATAATTACTTTAAGGATTAATAAATCAAAAGTTGAAAAAATATGATTTTGGTTTTTTCACCAGCCATTGACTTATCATGCTGGTTCAACTATCCTGTAATGGTGGCTCAACTCTCCCATACTGTAGGGAGAGTTGAGCCACTTTACCAATTTTTTTCAAACCTTTTGTATAAATAAGCCTTAACTGCTATCCCAACTGTTATTGTTTCACAACGAAAACAACACTCTAAAGTTTATCTTACACTAATTTTTTACAGGTTTGTACTTTTCTTCCGCATATGGTGACACAAAATATAAAAAATGGCTCAACTCTCCCGCATCTCCCCTACCCTTAATTCATAACGCCTGATTGCTAAGTAAGCAAGGAATCGGCAGGTAGTTTGAGTTTTGTGATATACTTTTTTATTGCGAGAAACTTTTCGAGACCATACGCACTGCTTTTTTCTCCTTCTTCGTTGAACATTAATAATGGTCATTTTCGATGTTGCCACTCATGAAATCACGTAAGCAGCCTAGTATCCCCAGCATATTTATATTGTGACTGTTTAAGAGCTTTATAGCTGGGGAGCATTCATTGTTTTGAAACATATTGAAACTCATATGACCATCTACCCTTATCAAGGTCAAGGTCAATCAACCACCCAAGTTGCCAAGAATATACACTTAGGTTTTAATTTTACCAAAGATCTTCTTGTACTAGAAATTCATTGATATTACCAACATAAGAACATTTTGGTATATAACTCCATGTGTCAGCCTCGGACCGGAACCGGAAAACCTTTATGATCCCCAAGGGAGCTATAAACTATAATAGGGGGGGGGGGGGTCATGTAACTTTTATATGTTGAAATAGTGGGGTTATGTAACTTTTTATTCTTAAACAGGGGGGTTGTGTAACTTTTTTTAAACTATAAAGATGGTGGTGATTGGGGTGATTTTAGAGGCTATTTTGGTTATGCGGATGGTCGATGGTAGTTGATTCCACAACTTAAGTGCCGCGGAGGAAAACGAACGATCGCCGTATGTTGCAGTATGTATAGCTTTGACAGAAGGGGCGTTAATAACTTGCCACCCGCTGTTGATGATCTTAAGTTCCTCGCGGGAGTGTGGATAGTCAGCATGTCAACTATGTATTGCGGTGCAAGTCCATTAATAGCCTTAAACACGAGTAACAGGATCTTGAACTTGATTCTCTTACTAATGGGCAGCCAATACAACTGACGGAGAACATGTTTCATGTGGACGTGGCCTCGAACACCGGTGACAAGCCTTGCAGCGGCGTTTTGCACTCTTTGGAGTCTGTCAATTTCATTATGAGGAAGACCATACAATAAACTGTTACATGAGTCAAGTCTTGAGCTCACAAAGGTGTGAACCAAAGTTTCTGCTGACGCTTTGTTCAGGTAAATTCTGAGTTTGCCAATATTGTAGAGAGCAAACGAAGCACCGCGGCAAACACTACTCATATATGTTTATTCATGGTAACATGATCGTCGATGACAACACCCAGATTACGTGCAGACGATGATGTTGCGACAGCTGCTTCGCCGACACGAAGAGATGGAATTTGTGTGGTAGAGGTGAATCGCGAGGTTAGATGAAGGACTTCTGTCTTATTGTCATTTAGCCTAAGCTGATTTGTAATCTTCCAACTTCTTATGTCCGAGATGGACTTTTCAAGTCGAGATGTCCTGCTCGTGATCAATGAAGCAAAAATAGACCTGGGTGTCATCCGCATAAATCATGCATTTTAGACCATGTGACGTGATTATGTCCTCAACTTGGGCAGAGTAAAATGAGAATGCCATTGGTCCGAAGACCGATCCTTGAGGGGCACCCCGATGAACTTGCTTCCAATCTGATCGTACACCATCTATAACAACACATTGTTGCCGCTCTTTGAAGTATGATGTCATTCAACGGAGTGCAGTGCCTGTGATACCAAAACGTTCTTGAAAGCGTTTAAGCAGAATAGAGTGGTCAAGCGTGTCAAACGCCACTGAGATATCTAACAGCACTAAAATGACGTGATGATGATCGTCAACAGCCCGCAGGATATCATTTGTAACTCTGACAAGCGCCGTCTCAGTACTGTGGTATTTGCGATATGCTGATTGGTGATTTACATTTAAATGGTTCTTGCTGAGATTTGGATCTGCTGGCTTGCAATGCGTTCTATGGTCTTGAACAAGAAAGGCAGATTAGATATTGACCGATAGTTTTTGAAAATGTCCGGATCAGCATTTGCTTTCTTGATCAGTGGAGTGACAAGCCCGCGTTTTAAGTTGGTGGGGATAGTTCCTTCAGAAAGCGAGAGGTTGACAATCTGAATGATGATAGGGAGGAGAGCATCAAGGACTTCAGGTTTTGCAAGAATCCAAGTCGGGATAGGGTCTAGGGCACATGAGGTCTTGGCAGAGACCATTATGATCTTACGAACATCCTCACAGTCAACTGGTTTAAACTCGCTGAAACTTGACTCACATAATTCGTTAATGTCAACAGACATTGGTGGGGCACACATTTGGCAAGTTCATCATGGATTTGTTCGATCTTAGAGTCAAAGAACTCGTGAAAATCTTCAGCCAGAGATTGCAAAGAATCATGTGTGGTGTGGTGAGTGTCTTAGTTACTTTAGCTGAGGTAAGTGTCTTAGTTGCTTTAGCTGAGGTATGATTTGATTTGATTTGATATAATTTGAGTCCTACGACCCTGGATAACCCAATAAGCTTATTAGCTTATTTCCATTGGGGTCCGTTAGATGTGTGAACAGATACAGACCGGGATGATCCCCTACTGTTTACGAAAGAGTCTGTAACCTTTTTAACGTGCTCGGGTATTGCTCTTCCGATGCACGGGACCACCATTTATACGTGACTTCCGAACCACTGTTTTTTGCTGCCATTAGGAAATCGTCAGAATCATTTCGCTTCATTTACCAGGCTACCGACGGCGCACACAGTATCAGCACTTAGATTGTAATATTCCCTAACAGCTCCCCAATGTCGCTTGGGTCGACGAAGCAATTGAGACTAAGTACCTTGCCCAAGGATACAAACAAGTTGGCTGTAGCGGGGCTCGAACTCACAATCTTTGCATCGTAAGACCGGCATGCTATCCACTACACCACACGTGCTCTCTTAACGGTAAGCGATTTGGAACAGTTGTTTTTGGTTAGAATCAAATATCTTATCCCTGTAGTGATCTCGTTTCGCACTTTCTAATGTCTTGTGATAGTTGTCACAGTGGTCTTGAAACATTTCTCTATCAACTTACAAACCAGACTTCAACATCTTTCGTTCTAATTGACGCTTTCCCCTTTTTTCGTTTCGGATACTGTCGTTGAACCATGGCGCGTGAGGACGCAGCGAAATATTGCGTTCGACTTCAGGAGCGTGTGTTTCTACTAATTCACGTAAGACAGTGTCATACTTATGAATTAAGCATGGTAGATCAGCAGTACTGTTATTTAAGTCCGAATGGAGGATGTCTTCCTTCAGTTGAACGAAGTTAATCTCACGAAATTTGCGAAACTTAACGGTCTGCTTGAAGAGTATAGGCCGGGCGATATTTAGATCGCATCTGACAGCACAATGATCTGACTTTAGACCACGAATAATGAACGGATTGACCACAAGATCTTCACACATGCGGGAGATAATTAAATCCAGAGTGTGGCCTTTTTTGTGCGTGGTACCTAAGATATGCTGATGTAGAGCAGCGGCCAATACGATATTGCGCATCTTTATGGCTTCATAATCGTCAAGCATGTCCATGTGAACGCCTTGTTTCCGCAAGTAAAGGTTTCTCTGCCGCCGCTCCTATGCTCTGGAACAAGCTCCCACATAATATCCGTCATGCTTCTTCTGTTGCCCAGTTCAGGAAACTATTAAAAACACATCTTTTCTTGCGTAATTTGTAATCTGTTAATTGGTTGTCTCTTCTCATCAACTTGTTTTAAAAATGTGTTTGTATTTTAGAAAATTCTATTGTATATGTATTTTTACCTTTTACCAAGTATGTACTTTTCCTTTTACCAAGTATGTATTTTTACCTTTTACCGTGTAATTATGTATTTAATTCTATATGTATTTTATTCTGTAAAGCGCTGTGGTACCTCATTGTGTAAGAGCGCTATATAAATGCCTTGTATAATAATAATAATGAAGTCAACTGTGATTAGACATATCCCGGGATAGAGAGAGAGAGAGACTCAGTTAATGACAAAAATTCAGTTAGAAATTGCGAGGCTCTGGTAGGATTCTTATCAGAACGAGGAGGGCGATAAACAGTAACCAATTTGAAAGTAGATTGATTAGGAGATGTAAGTAAGATATCGGCGGATTCAAATGTTTGAAAGTCTGAGGTGTCGTTAACTTTAATTTCAAACTGTTTTTTTGTAAATTATGCAAATTCACCACCTTTTCTGCCAATTCTTGGTGCAGAATAAATTGCATAACCAGGGAGGGTTGTCAATAAATCAGCTGTAGCGTGATAATCTCTTTCATCTCCAGTTTGATATGATTCGGTTACGGATAGGACATCAAGACGTTGCGAAATTATCAGATCACATACGTGAACGACTTTGTTCTTCATTGATCGCGGGTTCCAGCAAGCAAATTTGGTTCGCAATGTACACGGCTTTTTCTTATTGTTGTTATTGGTAATCTTTGTAAGATCTTGGTAATTTATATTTCTCGGATATTGATCACTTGTTATGGTGATGTTTTGTCTCCTGCTCCCTCCTTTCTTACATCTGTGGAAGCGAGGTAATCCTTACTTAGGTGTAAGTTCATACATGTAATACAATTGTACAAATAAACAAATACCAGTTTTTATCATAATTGATGGCGCAGCCTCCAACATATCACTGTATGTCCCTTTAAGCTGGACCCTAACCGCCGCCACCCCCCCCCCCCCCCCCCCCCCCCCCTAAACACCACGCCGCGCAAGCATGGTAAGTGCCAAGACTCTAATAATTCCCCTCAACTTCAGAAGCGGCAGTGCCGTGTAGCCAGAGGGGGAGGGGCGATCGCCATTGTCGGGTGAGATTGGAACTCTCCATAATGGGCACTGTCGGTTCTTGGAATTACACGTTCAAATAAGTAAAAAAGATGGAAATTTGGTTGATTCATTTATGTGGTGAGTGGTGCTGATAATTCAAAATTATCAAACCGAATGCGCCATTTATCTAGAAATAAGATCTAATTCAAGGCGCAATTAATAAACAAGAAAACAGTAGGCCTACAGCCAATTGCAAATTGAATATGAAAATCAATAACAATATCAAAGCAAACCAAATGTAAAATCAATACAGTTGAAATTAGTTGTCATAAACAGCATTGAATAAGAATGTTTTGAGTCCTGATTTAGACTGATGAAGAGAATTTGACTGACGAACATCGACAGGTAGATAGATAGTTCCAAAGTTTTGGAGCAACAGTAGAAAAAGCACGATCTCCGATAGCTTAGTATCGATACAGTTATCTTTTGGATAGGCCTTAAAGTTATGAAAGGTTTCTAAAAATCTGTTTTGTAATGGTAAAACCAATAGCCGAGTTGAAAATGTTAAGATTATACATAAGAATGATGTGATTATTTCTTGGGCAGGTTCATACTCTGATCTTCAGAGTTCAGCATGCGACAGCGTCACAGTGTATCGCCAGATGGGGGCTGGGGTTGGATTGTAGTAGTTGGTGCTCACTTTATCCAGTTTCTGACTTCCGGTGAACTCTGCGTGTTAGGGTTATTCCTGGTGGAGTGGCTGGAAGAGTTCGAAGAATCAGTATCGGCAACTAGCTGGGTTATAGGTCTATTACCTTTTCTCGTCGGTGTCCTCAGTAAGTATATTAGCGATAAAGGTCTTTGCTCTATAGTGAAGGGTGCCTTGTCGAAAATAAGACACAATGTTTTCCCGGTTGAACATGAATAATTGTCATATAACAACATTGGAAAGAGTAATTGGCTCGTGTGCAAAATAATACCAACGACTTAGTCGTGCCCAACGAAGATTTCTTGAGCATTACCAGCATGCCTGAATCACTTCTATCACTTGACCAGTAATCTCAATTCAGTCTCTAGCTGTATCTACTGGTTCCCATTGACATACTTGTAATATATATATATATATATATATATATATAAGGCTTTGGTTGTCTTTCCTTCTTAATCAGGTTGGGTAAATTTATAGGAACATAAAAGACGTAGTAACGATAACGTTGTTATAACGTAAAACTACCATCGTAAAAAAACCGTCCTTTTTTAACCAATAACAACCATTAGGGGAAGGCCTACAATGGTTCCGTTGTTGTATCGACTCGACGGCATATCTACGTCGCCACGTACATGGCGGCCAGACCTTCATGTTGATTCTTGTATCATTTTGTTTCCGCACACATTACAGGTCCTATACAAATGTTCTGGCCACCCGATTCGGTCATCGACAGGTCTGCTGCATCGGGGCAGTGTTAACATCCCTAGGATTTTTGATATCAGCATTTGCTGAGAGTCTAGCACATCTTTATCTATCGTTTGGCGTTCTCCTAGGTATGTACAAAGCGGCCCCGGGGATAGTATACAAATACTACATCGTAGAGGGGAAATAGAGCAAACTATTTTCCCGAGGTACTGGCTACGGGCCTATCACCCCGAACCCGAAGGGTGAGGGGTGATAGGCCCGTAGCCAGTACCGAGGGAAAATAGTGTGCCCTATTGCCCCGATCATACCATGTAGTATTTGTTTTATTACACTTCACTGTGACTCTGGGGATGAGGTTGTAGGGAAATAGTCAAAACTATTTCCCTAGGGAAATAGTACTTGTGATGGGAATTGGCCAATGATTTGGCATGATTAGTTCATGAATATTTATGAGGTGTAATAATCACAACTATTTGATGTACACATGTTAGCTGTGAATATCATCTCCTCTCTGGCTTCCCTTTCAGCTCAATTATCCCATACTTTTGGAATTGTCATTTAAAATACCATGTTCTTTCCAAGTATTGTATTCCCCAGACGCCTTAAAAATGTTTATAAAAAAAACACAACCTTTTAGAAGTTGTTTTGCAAACTTTCATTCAAAGACCACATTCTTTGAGAATCTGTGCACATTATGTCCCCAAAGATCTCCCTCCTAGTTATGTTTAACAGGCTTCCATAGTAGCCCCTGTTTTGGTACGTTCTATTACTGAATGTACAGCGTTCGGCAGCCTTTCAGCCGTATCAATGTCATACCTGAGTGTCCTCTGCAGGGATCCTCCGCCTTCCGACGAGATTTATGAATCTCGTTAAGTTTATAGTCGTTGTACCATAATGTGTTTCCTACCGAAATAAACTTATGCCCGTTACTATAGACAAATTACTAATCATGTTCACATAATGATTAATTGTACTACAGGTGTTGGCCACGGGTTTATATACGCACCGTCTGTTATGATAGTCGGTGTTTATTTCAAATCCAGATTCACTCTAGCCAATGCCCTTTCGTTGGCTGGCGTGGGAATAGGGCAGATGGTGTTCCCTCCTCTCACTACAGCACTCATATCATATTACGGATGGAGAGGAACGCTGTTCATCTTTGCAGCGCTAAACATGAACATGTTGACCTGTAGTTGTCTCTTTCGGCCTCTTCCAAAACTCCAACATGATTATCTACCTCACCATGCTCACGAAGGAGACGAACAATCTGCGAAACACGGTTACGGTGAGGAAGATATGGAATTGAACGTAGGATTAAAGGCTAAACTTGGAGATGATCAGAGTGTTACAAATGTTGCAGAAGAAACTGGTGGTACAGACTCTCAATTGAGCATCTGCTGCATCAGAACATCCACTGCAACTGGTATACCAGAGCTGTGTCGCACATCACATTTTCTAGTGGCTCTGTACACATCATTCACTATTGGTGTGGTGGCGTACTGCGGTAGCGTGTATCTAGTACCGAGAGCTATTCAACTCGGCTACCAAAAAGGGCAGTCGGCTTTATTACTATCGTTGTTCGGAATTGGTAGCCTTCTTGGACGCGTTCTTCACGGAGTGGTGATAGACTTGAAACTGATATCGACACAGATGGTGTTTGTGATATGTCTGGCCTCCACATCAGCCGAACTGTTATTGACGCCCTTATCGAGTAATTTTGTATTGTTTGGGTTCTTTTCATTCACCTTTGGATTTACAATGGGGGTACTAGGGTCATTGCTCTACGTTATATCCCGGGAAGTGTCTCCAACTCAGTTTTTGGCGCCCGTTCTGGGTTCACTGTACTTGCATTCTCTGCCGGCAATGGATTTGGGACATTACTAGGTGGTAAGTATCATATAAGATTCGTACACTTTCTTAGGGGGAGGGGGAGGGGGGTGCAGTGCTCCCTTTAGTGATGGAATCATTTACAGCTTGTCGGCCTTTTACGGACCGGTATAAGAGAGCACCACACCAAATCAATGCGCAATTCGTGTAATCCTGTAGTAGTTCCGGAAAAGCACGAAGACTAGGCTTGTAAATGTGAGGTTTTCGGGCAATTTGTTTCTCCGGGGATGGTATGTTTGTATTTAAATGAACGAGTGGGACCTATCCGTTGCACCTACAATGATAAAATACGATATTTTAATTTATCGACCTAAATAGTGCCCAGGGCGTAAGCACCTGCCTAAATGGTGAACAGGCATGCTAGAAAACGTGAAAAAGTGAGGGCGCTGTGTGCAGGTCCGTAGCAGAAAAACTTAGCTTAATAACCCCTCATAAAACGAGGCTTAAATTAAAGTTGAGATGTTACTGAAATGGTCATAGGTGACAAGTATGCAATAAATGTATCCGGAGGTAGAAAAGGTGTCTTGAAATATGGCACTTTTACACGTATTTCAATGAGAAAGATATTTGGTGTGGTGCGCCCATAAAGTAAAAGGGGTCAGTAAGTACGTGATAGGTTCCGTTCCGAGTTATGTATAACCATATTTAGTGATGGGATTATTTACAGCTCATGACCTTTGCACCGAGTAGGTCATTACATTGGGTTGATAACTCCTAAAGAAACAAGGCTTGTTTCTTAAGGAGTTATCATAGGGGCACGGGGGGATTTTCGGAGGAAAAAATGAAAGGCGAAGGGAAGGGAAGGGAAAAGAAGGGGAAAAGTTAGCGAAGGAAGAAATGAGAAAGGAAGGGGAAGGAAGAAAAGAGAAAGGAAGAAAGCAAGAATCGTTTATCGTCAGGACGGTGTTTAATTCGGATCGGGAATCATTTAGGCGGGGGTACTCAAGGCCAGATCCAGACGATGGCGCGGCTTGCAAAATCATGTTGCAACACTATGCCCTGGTATCTTTCGAACACATCGGCAACACGAAAATGCGAGTCCCGGGATCCGTCGCGGTGTTTCTTGAAAAAGCCGTATTATATGCAAATATATTTCAGTCCCATATTTCAGAGAAAAAACATTTGTAAAGTATAAATAAAATATAAAACGTAATTTATGACAAAAAGGTGAAAGTGAGAAAGAGAGAAGAAAAGGAAGGGTGAGGGTGAGAGAGCCAGTGGCGTATCCAGGGGATGGCCAAGCAGCCCCCCCCCCCCCCCCCCCCCATTGATGAAAGAATTTGAAAAAGGAGAAAGAGGAGATGAAGGAGGAAGATAAAAAGGAGGAAGAAGGGAGGAAGGGAAGGAGGAGAAAGAGAAGGGGCATATGCGGAACAAAGGGGGGGGGGTTACGGGTTCACGTTTCCCTACTTTTAATGTGGGGTCGTTAAAATAATTATTATACTGGACCTTTTTAGTGTTAAAAATGCCATTTTTTGCGTGCTCTGAGTTCAATGTTTCATTCAATATTCAAGGTAGCTTCCGGAACGTTTTTTCTGGACCATTTTAGTAGTTCAAAAACTGATTTTTTGTTGTTGTTGTTTTTTTGCTAGCCTTGCGCACATTTTTCTACAGGTTTCAACATTATAATGGGTCTTGAACCATCGTAAATATTATAAATATTATGTCGGGGACGTTACAAACTTCAAACTGGACCTTTTAAGTGTTAAAATACCAATTTTTGCGCGCTTCGCACGTATTAGTTTCAATGTTTCATTATTCATGCTTAAAAGGGCATGAAGAGATGTGTTGGAGGCTGCGCCCTCAATTGAGGACCCTAGATCTAAAAGGGGGTTAAGTCACATTGAGAAAAATGGCAAAAACTGGGTTTCATTGTGTCCATGTGTGGACTTGACCCACTCAGGTTGTACCTCACATGGACTCTTACATAGCTTTACCACATGACTTAACTGTAACATTTGAACAGAGGGTGCAGAGATCCTCCTTGTAGCAGAAAACTGATACTAACTACAATTTCACAAGATTGTGACTTAACCCTCTTTTAGATCTAGGGTCCTCAATTATCATAACAACTGGGATTTTTATATTTTTACAATTGTATTACATGTATGAACTTACACCTAAACTGCGCCAATAAAGTATCTAAACACTTACAAATGGTCATATTTATCGGAACCTGAAATAGCATGCAAAAAATAATTAATTAATTCGATTCACAGTTATCTTCTGCGCATTTTGATACCTCTTTTGATGCTCTACGATGTTGTTTGGCGGATTTATGGGCACTTGAGTGGCTTATGGTCGAATTGTTGCAAAAGCCCCGGTATTCATGCAAGAGCGTTGTACTGTGACGAATAAGATCAGCATAAATCGATAAATCTGACCATTTGTGTAAGTGTTTAGATACTTTATTGGCGCAGTTCAATAAAACATTGATGGATCCGCGCCTGTTGTGCCCCCCCCCCCCCCCCCCCCCCCCCGGCCCATCACAACTCATGCTACGCCCCTGTAATCACATGCCTATTTACGCCATCAGTGGCAGAAATGCGGCAATTACGACATCAAATCAACAATTCAATGATTATGATATTTTTGTAATCTGTGCTTTCAGGTTGGATATTTGACGCCACTGGCAACTATGGACACGTCTTCTATACCATTGGGGGAGCAATGAGCTTGGCTACACTTATATTTCTACCTACGCTACGTTGGTTAAACAATCATAAGGCTCGTACTACAACGGAGTGAAGAGATATACCGTGGTGAAATATCTGCTTGTCAAAGAATATGGAATCAGCTTATGCAATGTACTTATATTACCCACCCTCCGCCTCCTCCATTTACCCTCCAACACACCCATCCGGATTACTTTTTGGGTATTTGAAATTTAACTCGGCTATCGTGTATAGCAAATGTTCACCTCGGCTTTTGTCAAATAATTATTACCTAATAGTGTTGTAAACATCCACAATGAAACACTATATCAAGAAGTATATATAATAGGAGGCGACACTTAGCTCATTTGCATATTTGCTCATTAATATGATTAACCCCGCGAACCCAGTCAAAGGTCGCAGATAACGCCCTCTGGAGAGTCGAAGGGACTTTTCTATTGTTTTCTAACGACAGCGTTGGGACAGCGCATGAAGCTTCGTGTACAGAGTTGGCGATGAGCGATTGAGAAGTATAACAAAAGCATATTAGACAGATCATAACATGAATAATGCAATGCAACACGTCAAGCAATTAATTGTGGACCGTATAAATGATGCCTTTTTTGTATTCGAAAATGTCAACGTTTTTACCGTTCTTTCCAAAATAAGGAGTATAATCACATTACAAACACATTTTGTGCGAGAGTAACATATAAATATGGTATAAAAAGGTAAAAATGGCACGATAAAAATCCGTTCGTTATAAATAAATTAATAAATGGTTAAATATTAAAACTATCACAATCTCACTCGTCAATCTCTGTGGCGTGCATACGTTGGCCATATCGTTTGCAATCGGCAATCGCGGGTTCGATCCCCGTTTATTCCTTGTTATTCTTTTATTTTTTCATTTTTTAAACTTGATGGTGGATTAATGTTACATCATTTTTATGTCAATTTTTATAGATTATAACGGGCGCCCATGCGTTTATGGTATTTTTTTCTATTTATTTATCTATCATTTATATCTTGATTATTTTAACTTTAAATCTAAACAATTTAAAAAAATGCGTAAACAATTATCTATTGCTCGATAAATAAGTGATTTAACATGAGTTCAGTTTGATAATGATAGCAAAAGTTGTTGTAAACCCATTTTACCAGTTTGCCCCACACTTCTCCTTGCACACTGTTATAGCTTGTTATAGCTAGGCTAATATACAATTGTTAGCTATTTGGATACACAAAGCAAACACATTTCCAAAACAGGCCATAGCCAATCGTACAACATGAGAAATGGGACCGTTACCAATGTTAAATTTACCATGACTACCATTTTTTTTAAAATCTGTACAACCGATGAATTTCTAGAAAATCGTTGGTACAACTTCATTTCAGGAAAGTTAGTTCTTGTACCAAATTTAGCTAGCTTTAATAAACGAATTGGGAGACGCAATATTCATGTCGAAATATATGTGGAAAAGGCAATCAGACGACTATTGATAGACGCGATCAAGTCTTGTACCTTTGAAGGGTGATTAGAGGTAATCCACGTATCGGCCATTGAAGAGCTAAAGTCGGTTCAGAATTTAAAAAGACCAACACCACAGATATCTTACTCTGTGCAACACACATGTTGATGGATACTCGTTTGAAAATAACCCGCCAATGTACTCTCTTAATGTAAAAGAGTGAAAATGTCACTCGTTGTTCAGAGTGAAGTAATTGTCACTCGTAAAGAGTGATTTTTCACTCGGTGTCGCGTGACTTTTCACTCTGTGCGGTTGATGAGTTCAGAGTGAAATTATTGTCACTCGAAAAGAGTGATTTTCACTCTGTGTCGAGTGACTTTTCACTCTGTGCGGTTGATCAGTTGTACCAGATTTAAATCATTTGAGAGCCGGAACACAATCAAATAGAAAAATATTCAAAAACTCAAAATATTCTTTATTTCATTAAATTTAAACATTATTGAAGTGATAATTAATGATGATATCAATGTTAATTGTTTCTGCGATAATTTTAAAGTCCAAATAATGATTAAATATAAATAACATTAATGAAACGCGTAAAAACATCATCGATAAAAAACACCATAGAAAGTAGATTTACATAGAGAAATATCATGTTGATATATGATATCGTTTCACTACCGAAAGGAAGTGATAATGTAACATAGGCAAATGACAGCAGTTGTTTGGTCGAGAAAAAGTAAGTATAGTTTGGATAATGACTCTTTGTTTATTATTCAAATTTTCTATTGAATTGCAAGTTATTAATGTGAATGTGATTAAGTAATTAAAATGTTCCATTACTGTTCACTCTCAATGAGGGTGTAGTTCACTCTAAGTGAGTGAAATTCACTCCTTATATATTCACTCCTTTTTCACTCCAATGGAGTGATCACTGTAGGCACTCTTCGAAGAGTGTAAATTCACTCGTTCCTGGAGTGAACAAAATACACTCTTTTTTGGAGTGAAAATTAATGGTTCCACTCTTTCAAGGAGTGACATTCACTCTTTTAGAGTGATCACTCTCCGTAGGCACTCCTTTGAAGAGTGAATATTCACTCCATTAGAGTGGAATTTCACTCTTTTACATTTAGAAAGTATAGCCCGTCATTATGTTAACGGAGTATGCTTGTATTCAAAGGGTTTGCTTGTTGAAGGTCTAAATTGACTTGATCTGAACAACGAATAATATGGGAGCGAAAACCTTTTGTTACGGGCACGCATGAGTAAAGTGGATTCCCTCTATAATGGACAAAGATTTTAATTTCAGTGCCATAAGATCTTAACATACCTTGGATAACATACCTTGGATGCCACACCCTCTTGATTTAAAGATGAGTGTGGCTGGGTTAGGGGGACCTAATTAAAAGCCCATATTAGTAACCCAGAGACTTATTGATTTTTATCTTGAACCCTAGTAGTGTGGTGGAGTTGACAGCTTCATGTGGTAGGTTATTCCAGTCGTTTATAACCCTCTGGCTGAAGAAGTGTTTGCGCGTGTCCAGTCTGGTGTGTGTCTTGGTAAATTTGTAGTTATGTCCTCTGGTCGTTGGTCTAGTTGAGTTGTCAGCAAGTTTGAAGAGACTGTCCACTGGTATTTGATCGATTCCTTTGATGATACGGAAAGCCTGAATGAGGTCCCCTCGCCTGCGTCTGTCTTCAAGTGTCATCAAGTTGCATAATTTGATTCTCCTGTCATATGGAAGGTGTTTCATACTTGGTATCAGCTTGGTGGCTCTGTGTTGGATCTTTTCAATCAGGTCGATGTCTTTTCTCATGTGGGGGCTCCATACTTGCATGCAGTAGTCTAGGTGAGGTCTGACTAGTGATTTGTATAGTTTCATGACTGTTGTTTTGTCCTTGTATATGAAGTTACGCTTGATCATGCCCAGTACTTTGTTCGCTTTCTTGGCTGCTTCTGCACAGTGCTTTGCGACTTTCAGGGACTTGTGTATCCAAACACCAAGGTCTTTTTCTTCTGTTGTTTCTTGTAGTGTTGTACCGCCCATGTTGTAGTTATGATGCTCGTTACTCTGGCCTACATGCATTACTGCACATTTGCTAGTGTTGAATTTCATTTGCCAGGTGTCAGCCCAGGTCTGCATTGCATCGATGTCGTCTTGTAGTTTGTCTGTGTCGTCGTCAGTTTTCATTGCTCTCTAAATCTTTGTGTCGTCTGCAAACTTGCTTATGCTGGATGTAACACCGTCCTCTAGGTCATTCATAAAGACGAGAAAGCAGAGGGGTCCCAGGACTGATCCTTGTACCACAGAACTTGAGACATCCATCCAGTTTGAAAATGCTCCTTGTGTGGTTACCCGTTGCTTTCTGTTTGTCAGCCATGTTTCGATCCATGCAATTACTTTTCCCGAGATGCCGTGTGCTCGTAGTTTGCCCAGAAGTCTTTGATGGGGTACCTTGTCGAATGCTTTTTGTAGGTCCAAATATACTACGTCCACCGGATAACCATCGTCCACGTACATGTTTTGTGAGTTCCTCTAGATGGAGTAGTAGGTTCGTGGCACATGATTTGCCCTTGATGAATCCATGTTGGGTGTCGTTTATCAGGTTGTGCATGTCCAGGTGGGCTGTAATCTGCTCTTTGATGATTCCTTCAAGGAGTTTCCCTACCACTGAGGTTAGACTGATTGGTCTGTAGTTACCCGTGGATGCTCTTGATCCTTTCTTAAATATGGGACTGATGTGGGCCACTCTGCAGTCTTCTGGGACGCTGCTCTCAGAGATTGACTTCTGGAAAATTGTAGTCAGCGGTTTGCTAAGTTCTTCTGCAAGTTCCTTGAGAATGCTAGGTGGTAGTTTATCGGGGTCTGGGGCTTTGACTGGGTTTAAACTCTGTAACTTCTTCAGTACTTCTTCCTCTGTGATAACGATGTCCAGCAGCTTGTCCTTGTCTGGGCCTGTATATACTTTCTTAGGGTCTGGTATATCGTTATCCTCTACAGTGAACACGGACGCAAAGAAATCTAACACTGTCACTTATTTCTTGGTGTAGGCTTTCTCTGTTCAGAGTTCCTGAATTCTGAGCATTGTTGTGTTTTAATTCTTCTCTGATTTGTTTCAGTTCCTGCTCAAAGTTATCTTGTCTTCTATGTAAATTTGTCATTTCTGACACCATTGACGCCGCAAAGTGTCTACATACTAGGCAATGCCAGGGTATATCTTTGCTGCCTATGTTCCCATACGTACACAAGATTTTGTACAGGTCATCTGTTACACTGCCACACTTTGTATGGTATTGGAGAGAACATATGTCACATTGTACCCATTTTTCTGTAGATACGTTGAAGTCTTTATCACATTTACCACACTGAGCGATGTGGGCGCTTTCATCCTGGCGTTTACTTCGGCTGTGTCTAGTACCTGATGTAGTAGCAGTGGGTTTAGTGCTGATGGTTGTGCTATTACTTCTTGTTGTTCTGCTTCTACTCCTAGTTTTGGGCTTGGCACCGGAAGACTTGTCATCTGTTTGTTTTACTACTGTAGTAAGCTTACTTTGTTTCTTATTTCCAGAATTGCGTATTAACCCATGTTGTTGAGAGAGGGTGAACTTGAGTTCTTCAGTGTCATTATCGTTGCTATCACTATGGTTGCTATCGTTGTCACCATCTTCACTGTAAGTACTGTTAGAGTCTCTGGTGTCAAATTCGGCAGGCTTGCCACCGGACGCCATCTTGGATTTTTGTTGTTGTTTTTTGTTACTTAAATATGGGCTTTAAGAAATTAGGTACAACATCCCCTTACCATACCACTTACTCTTCAGACCTATCCTCCACCTTGTGCAGTACTTTCGTTGGAGGGTTGGCTCCAGAAAAGGTATTTTTAGCAGGTTTTCAGCAGCTGTTGTGAGGACAGCTCCACCATTGTCAGGGTATTTGATAGCCTGAAAAAGGTTACAGGGGACATTCTCGCTTCGACGATCGATGCTCCTCCTAAGCGTACGTCAACTGAAAGCCCGTCCGATGGTATACTCCGGCGCCACTTGGCCAATGCGTCGAACAAAAAATTCAACAACAAGTGATGTTTTATCTTAGGAGATATGTACACATTTTCTCATAATACTTTATTCCAATCATTAGATGGTTATAGCATATGCACGGCGCAAAGCACACGGCGTCTCTTTTAGGCCCACAGGCCAGGCAGGCTAGAGAATTGCTTAAACCGGGACTACCGGGTGGTTCAAAAAAAAGTTGACCCAAGTTCAAGGATTTTTTTAAACCACATTTGAAGTTTCAGAGAATATGTGTTTAATTAGTCTTGATCAGCAGTAAGTTTTGAAATTATCCTGAAAAAATGATACATTTATCTTGGTTGATTCTTTAGATATGGTTCATTACAGAAAGTATACATAAAACTGCCTTGTCCACGGGAGCGTCCTTTAGTAGAGATGGAATGCACAAAGTGGACTTACACACGATTGGTCACAAATTGTAAATAAATGGAGAAAAAGGAAAAAGGAGACATCTGAAACATTTGTCTGGTGCTTGACATTACCTACTTACGTACCTACGTTTCTTTGTTGAATGTGAATGGCACATAAGCATACAGATTGGGATTCTTTGTCAGGGCGGGCTTTTCGATTCTGAAATTAGAGCATGATGTTTTGTTGAAGTCAACAACTATATGACGCTCCCGTGGACAAATCAGTTTTGTACATGTTTTCTGTTGGGAACCATATCTGAAGAACCAAACAAGCTAAACGTGCCATCTTTTCAGGATAATTTCAAGACTTACTGCTTTGACTATGTAAATACAAATTCTCTGAAACTTTAAATGTGGTTGAAAAATTACTTTGAACTTGGGTCAACTTTTTTTTAACCACCCGGTACATTAACAATACACTCAAAAATGAAACACCGGATTATACTGTCGTTCTGTTGTTACGGTCGTATATTCGGCCCCGGATTCCACCGTCACTCTGTTGTAAGTGTATATTCGCCACAACATGTGGGCAACCTATAGTTTTATTGACTGTACATCATGCCTTTGTCGGTACAACTCGGACATTTTCACTAAAGCAGCCGACAATGCATTGATTGATACACATCCAGAAGTAGTTTGAAGTGATGATAATGCAGCCGTGAGGAGCCGTGTAGCGATGTGCCCGCCGCGCCCGTGTCCGCATTGTGGCGTTGGTCACTCTCGATTATAGTTCGGCGTGGCCCCTCGCTACACGGCTCCTCACGGCTGCATTATCATCACATCAAACCACTTCTGGATGTGTATCAATCAATGCATTGTCGGCTGCTTTAGTCAAAATCAAATATTATATACCAAGGGATATACAACTGTCACTGGATATACCCACTTTGACTATCTGTGATATACCAAACCGTCAAAGAATGACACGCGGCTGAACCTTTTCCGTGAACGGTTCCTGATTGAGCTCTTCCACCCCAAACTGGCCAGAGCCCGGGGATTAGATCTACGGTTTGATTAGCGCATTACAAGAAGTTGTGTCCCCTCGACTCTCCAGAGGGCCTTTTCGATATTCAGACGATGGCGGATATTCGTGTATGTGACGAATATTCTAGGTGAAATTCGATGTGGGAACGCTCGGACTGTATGGAACGATCATATTACTGACTTCAACAGCACCCGGGGATCGTTCGGGGGACCGTTTGATTATCACTCAGGTCGTGTCAGTATGAAATTAGGTAAAAAACACTCCGACATAACATTGAAACCAACGGAGATTCAAAAATTACGGCCGTTCGTGTCCACTATGGTCTGGTACTTTTCATTTTCGACTTCACAAATGACGTTGTCTTTTCAATATTCATTGATATGATTATTCATTGTATATTCATGAACGTCGATGCGTTCGATTGTTCGAACCATACAGTGTCAGGGCCTGACAATATGTTGATGAATATGATTAATAATTAGGGAAGCGAATATAAGCCGACAACATAAGAGTTACTATATGGTCATGTGTCATAAGCTCGCCTCCTTTCGCGTTACACACGGATTTTGGCTTTCGCGACATGATTTTAGCTTTACACATTTATATTTGCTTGTATACCCCCTGAGGTAGTAAGAGTATACATTTTGAGGAAACCAAATATGCCATTGAAATTATAGCACGACCAAGGACTAAAATGGTATGATTCACAATGTTCGGAAAAATATCAGAGTTTTTAATTTTCAATCTGAGATCCATATATTTTTAATGCCTACCGCAATCATTATTTACTTTACATATTTGAATACCTCATGAAATTACCCATCAGATGATATATAATTGTTAAAGGTTACTACGTCGGTAAGGTAATTATACCGGCTAGTGAATATCTCCCATTTTTATTTTATATATTTTTAGAATTTTCAGAATTGTTTGTTTAGGATGTACCCTTCCCTGATCTAAACGGCAATTCTGGATTCCTCTAGTTACAAGTCTTCCAAAAATGTATACTTTTGCTATCATAGGTTGAAAACTTTTTCTGTTATAGTCATTTTTATAAATCCGGTTTGTTGAGGCTGATTATTCATGTTGACTGTGTAGCGAATAGGAAGAAAGCTGATGATAATGGTCTTATCCATAATTAATTAGTTGTTACAAATAGTTGACAAGTCTGTTGAACCACATACTTAAAGACTACTCAATATCCTTTAAAATGGGACCAAAGTGGTGTTTGTAACATTAGGGGATGACCAATTATTGTAAAAAGAACCAAAGCATGGGATTATCCCCATTGAGTTTGTACAGGCGGCATCCCTTCCGGCGGCACCCCTTCCGGCATCACCCCTGGTCCCCAAACTTCAAACAGCTGTATCTCCCCTTTTGTATTAGCTATACCATTGCCAATTTGCAGACAGATAGCTTGTTATTATGGCTCTAAAATGATACCAAATGTGTTAAGATAGCTTTTTTGGTTTTAAAAATATTTAAGGAATATGACAGCATGAAACTAAAAGTGTAACAGCACCACCCTATTGGGAGGAGATTACGTCAGGTTATCAAGGTCTTGTGGCTATAGTTCGTTCTGGGACAGAATGGGCAATCTTTACTGATGATGTATTGATACTGTTTTTCAAAAAAAGCCTTTTTGCAATAAAATGTGTAAATCACATGTTTTATATCTATTTATAGTATAATAGTACACAATCAGCAAGATATTTGTAAACGTTTATTTGTTTGTTTGTTTATATATTTATTTATTTATTTATTTATTTATTTATTTATTTATTTATTTATTTATTTATGTATTTATTTATTTATTTATTTATTTATTTATTTATTTATTTATTTATTAGTATATTTATTTATTTATTTATTTACTTACTTACTTACTTACTTACTTACTTACTTACTTACTTACTTACTTACTTACTTACTTACTTACTTACTTACTTACTTACTTACTTACTTACTTACTTACTTACTTACTTACTTACTTACTTACTTACTTACTTACTTACTTACTTACTTACTTACTTACTTACTTACTTACTTACTTACTTACTTACTTACTTACTTACTTACTTACTTACTTACTTACTTACTTACTTACTTACTTACTTACTTACTTACTTACTTACTTACTTACTTACTTACTTACTTACTTACTTACTTACTTACTTACTTACTTACTTACTTACTTACTTACTTACTTACTTACTTACTTACTTACTTACTTACTTACTTACTTACTTACTTACTTACTTACTTACTTACTTACTTACTTACTTACTTACTTACTTACTTACTTACTTACTTACTTACTTACTTACTTACTTACTTACTTACTTACTTACTTACTTACTTACTTACTTACTTACTTACTTACTTACTTACTTACTTACTTACTTACTTACTTACTTACTTACTTACTTACTTACTTACTTACTTACTTACTTACTTACTTACTTACTTACTTACTTACTTACTTACTTACTTACTTACTTACTTACTTACTTACTTACTTACTTACTTACTTACTTACTTACTTACTTACTTACTTACTTACTTACTTACTTACTTACTTACTTACTTACTTACTTACTTACTTACTTACTTACTTACTTACTTACTTACTTACTTACTTACTTACTTACTTACTTACTTACTTACTTACTTACTTACTTACTTACTTACTTACTTACTTACTTACTTACTTACTTACTTACTTACTTACTTACTTACTTACTTACTTACTTACTTACTTACTTACTTACTTACTTACTTACTTACTTACTTACTTACTTACTTACTTACTTACTTACTTACTTACTTACTTACTTACTTACTTACTTACTTACTTACTTACTTACTTACTTACTTACTTACTTACTTACTTACTTACTTACTTACTTACTTACTTACTTACTTACTTACTTACTTACTTACTTACTTACTTACTTACTTACTTACTTACTTACTTACTTACTTACTTATTTATTTATTTATTTATTTATTTATTTATTAAATGTTCCGATAATAACATTTGAAAAACCAGAATACAAAATCTTTGCAGTATAATACCACTTTATGTTACGGAGCTCCAGTAGGCCTATAGTAAAATCCCACGACATTAACATTTAATAATAGAATAATTTAAATACAAGCCTTTCCTTACTTTTGAATAAAACCGCCGCATGTTGGTAGGCCTATTACCTATACTTTTAATATTAGTTTGAATATCTTTGTTAAGCATTGTGGTGGACCAGCTCGTGGTTTACATCAACCAACAGTGTTGTTATATATAAGTTGGGAATATTTATAAGATTTATATGAGAACTGTGTAGCATATATATACAATTAAATAAGGATTTATTGTATTTGTTTTGTATTTATTTTATTAGGACATGCACTCAGCATTTCACCAACTATACCAAGTGTTTACAATTTAATATTCAATTTCAAAATAGACACATTTTTAATAATCTGGATATTTTTGACTCACTCTGCATGTCATTCGATAATTCTTTCATCGTGTTTGTAAAATGGTTAACACTATAGATAATAATTACGTGAAGTTAGACCCTGCATTACAATTATTTTAAAGTTTCAGACAGTTTCTTGCAATTTTTCCATCAAATCACTAGCATTATTTCAACACTATTATCTTTTACGTCAAAAAGATTCTATAACTGGCATGTTAAAATAGGTATACCATCTAATCAATATTGAATTCAATGCAAAAACCACAATATTATTGTCTTGGCATTACATTATATGAAGAAGAAAAAACGGTTTTTGCAACGCTATTATTATAGTCTCAATAGTTTTGACCAGACGGCCTACCATACCCGTAGCTTCCCAACACGGGGTCAATACAAGCATTTTAACACAGCAGTCTGTGAATCATTACAAACATATTGTAATGGTTCAGAGACTGTTGCGCTTGAAAACAAATGTATTACTATTTTATAGTACATCAATCCTACAGTTTTCGTATGATTCTCGTGCTTTTAATACAAAAATGTCAAATTAATGAGATAGCACATGGTTCGATGTATATTTTAAATTGGGTATTTGACTAGCGAACACATAGGTCATGGGCAAAAAGTGACTATTTGTATGGAAGGCAATATCATCCATATCGCCAACTACCCCCAAAATACCCCAAGATTTGCCCCCTTCATAGCAGGAGTTCCCCATCGGTTGCAATTGTGCATTTCAATTTGGTGTTTGGTGATGTGTTTACCTACATTTTAAGCCAAATAAATCGCGGTATCTTGCTATGTTCGTGTCATCATGGACTTTCGACTAGCCTATGATACTGGTGATTGATTTACATATTGCAGACCCAATGGGGGCACTGACATTGTGCCAACGGAAAAAACACTGCTTGTTGTACCATTGACCCTACGTTTGTATACCATGCAAGCACATCTCTGCAGTAGGACGTATACAGATGTATACGGTCATCAACAAAGTAACTCAGGTAATAACATTAATGGTTTTTTATAACTTTAAAAGTATAGAAAATAGCCCATGGGCGTCAATCAGAGAGTGGGGGGGGGGGGGCACACGTCCCACCCTACTTCTTGAAGGGTGGAGACACTATAATCACTGTGAATATATAGTGGTATTTTGCAACTTACGATATGGGTCATCATCGAGAGAATTGCATATTATAATATTTGAATGGAAGTAGACATTTACCTCGTACAGATATTACATATGTCAATACCACAGACATGGATGAACCCATGTAATACATCTTGCATTTCCATACTGTTCTCTCCAAATACATGAATTTATGATTTTAGTTGCTATTTGGAGGGTCAGCTTTCTGATATTGGGCACAATGTCCTCGAATCACTACCTTGTTTGTAGTAATGTACAATGGTGATAATTATATGAATGTAACATTGATTATGTGGATCGAATAACTAGAGTTTGTGATGATTACGTGCAATCACAATTTGATTTGACTTATCACTGTTGTATATCTAGTGCCATATATACCTCTTGTATCAATGCATCCAAACTATTAACAAATTTCATCCGAAATAGGATAATCAATTCAGGCACATTTAGTATTTCCCAAACATTTTACCCATGCCATATCACAATACAATGATAAGACAGGCATTAGAGTGTGCAATGTTCTTCTTTTGTTACAACAAATTCTACCACTTCTTCATTCATTTTGCATCAAATTCATTTAAGAATTTATATTGTTTACACCTAGCAACCTAATTACAAATTTTATCTCCAACACAGAATAAAGTAACACATTTAACAACTTTTATTGATATGAAATTATCATTCTTTATTGAGGATCGTTGTAAATGATATACACGATAAAAACCTCTCATTTTTATGTAATATATACAAATATTTACAAACAAAAGAACTGTGTGATAGTAATTGCCTTTTACAAATACAAACTATAGGGAGTATCACAAAATCATAATACATATAGCAAAAATATTGAAGCCTTCTGAACCTCAAACACAGACAACAATGGGTCACAGGTCACTAATAGGTCACTTTAAGGTTTTAAAAATCCTTAAAATCGTGATACGTGTCTCTATTTTAAATAGAAGTTGTCAAAAAACATAACATTTTTGGTATCGTATTAAAGACAATTTATCCATCTACCGAATAAAAAAGGGTTAAAGCCACATGTTTAGCAACAGTGAAGTTAGGGATCACGTCAAAACTCGACCGCCCGTTGACCGCCGGTTACGGCCGGTTCCGCCCGGTTCTCACAAAACGTGTCGTCTGTTATAATATACACACATAATGAGGTCAAATAGTTACACTCTGGTGAACACGACCGGTTGATACTGCCTCGTCACACGCGTGAGCAATAAAGTCTTGAAGTTCCGGGGTTCTCAAGTCTCAGTTGACAACCAGTACAATACAGCTATTGATTTTCGCTGGGGTTGGCTTTTTCAATCTGTTTATATCTCAATTAACTTTTTAAAATCAATACCGAAAGTATACACACAGAAAACACTATGTAAAAAAATTACACAAATTATGTAAAAAATACACAATCTGTGTAAAAATAGAACTCCATAATACTATGTAAACAGTTGTGTTAAGCTTTTGCATAGGAATTTACACAAGCTTGGGTATATATTACATGTTTTATGTAAACTCTTACATAATAATTATGGATTATAAATATTTTAAACAGGTTCGCCGTCGGGGTAGAAAAGAGACAATAATGGGAAAACGATCTCGCCCGGGAATCGAACCCAGGATCTGTTGATTGCTTGTCAACTGCCTTGTCCATTGGGCCACGAGACCTCGCATGGTAAAGCATCTGAAATTCAAACCTAAGCGATCTCGTTTCCCAGTCTCCTGCCACAAGTATTACCCGGAGTAGCTCGGGCCTATACAAGTGTAAATCAAGTGCCGTCCTCCCTGTAGAGGGAAAATACATAGAAATAATAGGCATATACGACGGGTATTAAACAAATTATAAATATTTTAAACAGGTTCGCCGTCGGGGTAGAAAAGAGACAATAATGGGGAAACGATCTCGCCCGGGAATCGAACCCAGGATCTGTTGATTGCTTGTCAACTGCCTTGTCCATTGGGCCACGAGACCTCGCATGGTAAAGCATCTGAAATTCAAACCTAAGCGATCTCGTTTCCCAGTCTCCTGCCACAAGTATTACCCGGAGTAGCTCGGGCCTATACAAGTGTAAATCAAGTGCCGTCCTCCCTGTAGAGGGAAAATACATAGAAATAATAGGCATATACGACGGGTATTAAACAAATGGCAGGGCAGTTGACAAGCAATCAACAGATCCTGGGTTCGATTCCCGGGCGAGATCGTTTTCCCATTATTGTCTCTTTTCTACCCCGACGGCGAACCTGTTTAAAATATTTATAATTTGTTTAATACCCGTCGTATATGCCTATTATTTCTAAATAATTATGGAGTTCTATATTTACATAATTTTTTACATAGTGTTTTCTGTGTGTATGAATGGGTTTTTTTATAGAACTATTATAGAGAGAGCTATTATGACCGCAAAGTAACAGATTGATAGTGTAAATTGGTCTGGTTACAGCATTAAGTCAACCGGCGGTTGTTCAGTGTTGCATGCGTGAATATTCATATACCAGTAAAACATTTGACCTGAAAGAACCGGGCGGAACCGACCGTAACCGGCGGTCAACGGGCGGTCGAGTTTTGATGTCTTCCCTTATCAATCTAAACGTCGAGTGAGTCAAGGGTGGGACCGGTGGATGTGGCGCCCATAGGTTTCTACACAAAATAGCGGAAAACTATAGAACTTTTGAAGTTGATGCCATTTTAAAAGTATACATAGGAAAGTTTTCAAACTCTCATATGTGTTAATAACATGTGCCTGCTACTATGAATAATAATATTGAATTGTTATCTAGACATTCTCTACTAGAATATGATGTTTAATTCAGGGAGTGTTTTAATGTAAAAAAAATACACAGTTTTATTTATTTTATTGATTAAACAATGGCCAAATCGCAGTCTCTCTATTTCATTTGTGTGACTCTTCGGTCCTTTTCTACCCTGGGTAGTAAAACATTTAACTAAAAAAGCCAGAAGTGTTTCTTCACTGAATTGTTCATAGATTTATGAAAAATTTGCTATTTAGACCTATTTTGGACCACCCTGTATTCAAAATAAAAGGAACTTTAACGATATTCATGTAGTTCATTATGATAACCATTTTCTTTTAAATTAAATAGTCCATGCTAACTTAATTTCATAGAATATTATATACAAAACTTCATTTTATGCATTATTTCATCATAATTTTAGACACCCTGTACTTTTCCTGTGTACATTTTGGGCAAGTGATTCTTAGCAAATTTGGTAGCATCTTCTGCGGTTGTTCTGATTTTGGTGACTATCTTCAGCTAAACCCTAATTGTACAAACTATCAAAATATTTTGTGAGGAGCAAAAAACGATCAACTTTTTTATGTTCCACCCTATAAAAATTGTACACACCCTGTATAATTTGATTCTTTTTTGCAAAAATGAAAAACCTTGAATCATGTCAACATGTCTCCGTTTTATGTCGTATTTTCTCAGTTTTCGTCGTCTACAATTATTATTTATGTCACCGAATTATTTACCGTGATTACATTAATAAGAACAATGAATCTGATGGTCCAGCTATGCTTGGTTATTCTTCATATAATAACCAAATCGACAACACTGAAATCAGCACCAGAATTTGGAACCCCGGTGAAGACTTTCACTCAACACAGGGTTGCATAATTTGGAACCAATTATTAAGCTTACCAGTTCCAACCAACCCCACTGATGTGAATGTTAATTCTATTAAACGTACATATAGTACAGATGACCTTTTACTCATAAACACTTATAGAGACTCAGATATAGCGCCCGAACTCAAAAGCAAGCTGGTAGAACTGGGCATACACAAGTCATGCAAGCCCAGACCCAAGCGTTTAAGGGGTCGAAGAGGGGTCGTCATATACGTCGTAGGTTTATACCAGTCAGAATTTCCAACCATCATATTGACTCTGAGACTGAAGCTACCCAGTTTAAAAACATAACCCATCGTTCCAGAACCTTGACCAACATTCCGGTAATCGATGTTCCCTGGACACGCCATGTTCCCAATGTATCCAGACACAGCCTGCCTACAATGTTCCAGTCAAATGCACAATCCCTTGGCAACAAGTTTGATGAAGCAGCAATAGTATTTGAGCAAAACCAAGTGGACATTGCAGTCATTACAGAATCCTGGTTTCCACCTAACATGCCAGAGCACCAGTTGAACATTGGAGGTTATTCCCTGTTTTCTAAATGCCGTGATAAAAAGCGTGGTGGAGGTGTGGCAGTGTATGTCAATGAAAATATCCCCGCATACGACATTCCTGATATTAAAGTTCCTGACGAACTCGAATGCAAGTGGGTCAAGATTCGTCCTAATCGACTCCCCCGTGGTATTTCAGCGTTGTCAGTATGCGCAGTGTATATTACAACTGACTCGCCATGTTCCAAGAATTGTTAACTGACCATTATGGGAACCAAAACCTTTTTCACCGCTTGGGTTCAGTGACCACATTTGCATCTTGTGGAGACATAAAGTCCATGTAAATCGTAAGAACTCTATTAAATATCATGCTGGTCGCCCCATCACTGATTCAGGTATTGAAATGTTTGGAAGATGGATACAAGACCAAGACTGGCATGCAATTTTACATTGTCAAGGAACACAGAACAAAATTGATGTTTTCTATGAAATGTTAGATTCTGCTACCGATGTTTGTTTCCCCATAAAAGTGAAAAAAGTTCATTGTAATGACAAACCTTGGTTAATTAAGAATTTGAATCTGATCAACAAATATGGCGTAGGTTACGTAATGTTGTCAAAAGGGAAATTGAGAAAGCCAAAAAATATTATCATGCTGATAGAATAAGAGTTTTGCAACAAACTGACCCCCGTAAGTGGCACCAGCAGATAAGAGTTGTGACAAATAAAAAGAAGTCTGAACTCAGATTAGACGTCCCAGGAATTAATGAGGGTGATTGCACAGGCAAGGCCAATACTATTAACGCCATGTTTGCAGAGGTCTCTGCACACATTGAGCCTTTGGACAGAAAGAAGCTCCCCGCATTTCTGCCGGCAGCAGCTGCACCTCATTTATATTCTTGGGAGGTCTATTCTGAACTAAAAAAGATCAATCCTTCAAAAGCGAGTGGCCCAGATGGCATAAAGCCACAGCTGGTTAAAGAATTTGCATATGAGCTGAGCATCCCACTCACGGATATTTTAAACATCTTTTAGTGAAGGTGTTTGTTGTACCAATACCAAAAGCAAGTCCCGCAAACATTGGAAAACTTAGGCCTGTGTCTTTAACATCCATCTTCTCCAAAGTAGCTAAAGGTTTTATCTGTAAATGGATTTTGGAAGATATTGAGAGCTTGATAGATGTAAGACAATTTGGCAATGTGTCTGGGGTTTCCACAAACCACTACTTACTTAATCTTGTTCATTATTTGCATCAGGGTGCTGATAAAATTCACAATATGGGCACAGTGGTCCTAACTGACTTTTCAAAAGCTTTCGATCTTATTAATCACACCTTGCTTATTGAAAAGATCATCGGTATTGGCGTGCGTAGAACCATAGTTCAGCCTTGACTGGTTACCATAGTAACCAGATCAAAATAACGCGCATTTTTTGAAACGCTGTTACCTAAGCTTCAATTTTATATATGACTCTTAGGGGTAAACCCACGGTAACATTGAGAAAATCTGTTTCCAAAATTGGTGAAAATAACATAGACCCCCCCCCCCCCCCCTTAACACTTTTCACGCGGTAGGCGGCTGCAGACGACATTCCAAAAGTTTTCAAAATGTTTCAAATGTGTCAAACTTGTTAAATTTGATAACCATATTTGCAATCACCATGTGAAATGCATTGAAATAAGTACACACATATAATAATAATAAATAAGCATTTATAATGCGCCATATATCTCGAAACAAGATCTAGCTAACAAGTGTACACCAAATAGTTGTGACTATCCTCGGGCCGCTTTGTACAATTCAAGGCGCAATTAACAAACGAGAAAACAATACAGTGAATTACAAATTGAATATGAAAAACAATAACAATAGCAAAGCAAACAAAATGTAAAATCAAATCAGTTGAAATTAGCTGTCATACGCAGCATTGAATAAGAATGTTTTAAGTCCTGATTTAAACTGATGAAGAGAATTTGACTGACGATCATCGATAGGTTAAGAGTTCCAAAGTTTTGAAGCAACAGTAGAAAAAGCACGATTTCCGATAGCCTAGTATTGATACAGTAATCCTTAATCCGTAAGCCTTAAAGTTAGGAAAGGTTTCCGAAATCTGTTTTGTAATGGTAAAACCAATAGCCGCATGGAAAGTGTTAAGATTATACTATTATGAACGATGTGATTATTTCTTGCGCAGGTTCATACTCCGAGTCTCAGAGTTCAGCATGCAACACCGTCACAGTGTATCGCCAGATGGGGGCTGGGGTTGGATGGTCGTAGTTGGCGCTCACTTCATCCAATTTCTGATTGTCGGTACAACCAGCGTGTTCGGGTTATTCCTGGTGCAGTGGCTGGAGGAGTTCGAGGAATCAGTATCGGCAACTAGCTGGGTTATAGGTCTATTACCTTTGCTCGTCGGTTTCCTCGGTAAGTATACGAACGCATTAGGTCTTTGCTCTAGAGTGAAAGGAGCCTTGCCGAAAATAAGACTCAATGTTTTCCCGGTTGAACATGAATAATTGTCATATAACAACATTGGAAAGAGTACTCGGCTCGTGTGCAAAATAATACCAACGACTTAGTCTTGCCCAACGAAGATTTCTTGAGCAATACCAGCATGCCTGAATCACTTCTTTCATATGACCAGTAATCTCAATTCAGTCTTTAGCTGTATCTACTGGTTCCCATTGACATAATCATTTTGTTTCCGCACACATTACAGGTCCTATTTCAAATGCTCTTACCACCCGATTTGGTCATCGACAGGTCTGCTGCATTGGGGCAGTGTTATCATCTCTAGGATTGTTGATATCAGCATTTGCTGAGAGTCTAACACATCTTTATCTGTCGTTTGGCGTTCTCCTAGGTATGTACAACGCGGCTCGGGGATAGTCAACTATTTGGTGTACATATGTTTAGCTGTGAAGATCATCTCCTCTCTAGCTTCCCTTTCAGCCCAATTATCCCATACTTTTGAAAATGTCATTTAAAATACCATATTCTTTCCAAGTATTGTATTCCCCAGACGCCTAAAGATATGTTTTTAAAAAACACAACCTTTTAGAAGTTTTTTGCCAACTTTCATTCAAAGACCACATTCCTTGAGCATGTTGAGCATGTTGAGAATCTGTGCAAATTTTGTCCCCACGAGACATCCCTCCTCATTTTGACAGGCTCCCATAATGACCCCTGGTGTTGGTACGTTCTATTACTGAATGTACGGCGTTCGGCAGTTTTAGAGCCGTAGCAATGTCATACCCGCATGTCCTCTCCAAGGGATCCTCCGCCTTCCGACGAGATCTGAAAAATCTCGTTGAATTTATAGTCATTGTACCATTACGTGTTTCCTACCGTAAAAAACTTACGCCCATTATTATCATGATTATAGCCAAATTACTGATCATGTTCATATCATGTTTAATTGATTAACTACAGGTTAATATTCGCGCCGTCTATTATGATAGTCGGTGTTTATTTCAAATCCAGATACACCCTATATACTAGCCAATGCCCTGACATTTGCTGGTGTTGGAATAGGACAGATTGTGTTTCCTCCTCTCACTACAGCACTCATATCATATTACGGATGGAGAGGAACGCTGCTCATCTTTGCAGCGCTAAACATGAACTTGTTGGCCTGTAGTTGCCTCTTTCGGCCTCTTCCAAAACTCCAACATGATAATCTACCTCACCATGCTCACGAAGGAGACGAACAATCTGCGAAACAAGGTCACGGTGAGGAAGATATTATATTGAAGGCTGCACTTGGTGATGATCGCACCGTCTGTTATGATAGTCGGTGTTTATTTCAATTCCAGATTCACCCTAGCCAATGCCCTGACATCTGCTGGCGTCGGATTAGGGCAGATTGTGTTTCCTCCTCTCACTACAGCACTCATATCATATTACGGATGGAGAGGAACGCTGCTCATCTTTGCAGCGCTAAACATGAACATGTTGACCTGTAGTTGTCTCTTTCGGCCTCTTCCAAAACTCCAACATGATTATCTACCTCACGAAGGAGACGAACAATCTGCGAAACAGAGTCACGGTGAAGATGATATTGAATTGAAGGCTAAACTCGGAGAGTATCAGAGTGTTACAAATGTTGCAGAAGAAACTGCTGGTACAGACTCTCAATTGAGCATCTGCTGCAAGAAAACATCCACTGCATCTGGCATACCAGATTTGTGTCGCACATCACATTTTCCAGTGGCTCTGTACATAGCATTCACTATTGGTATGGCGTTGTACTGCGGTACCGTGTATCTAGTACCGAGAGCTATTCAACTCGGCTACCAAAAAGGGCAGTCGGCTTTATTACTATCGTTGTTCGGAATTGGTAGCCTTCTTGGACGTTTCCTTCACGGAGTGGTGATAGACTTGAAACTGATATCAACACAGATGGGGTTTGTATTATGTCTGGCCTCCACATCAGCCGAACTGTTATTGACACCTTTATCGAGTAATTTTGTATCGTTTGGGATCTTTTCATTCACCTTTGGATTTACAATGGGGATACTAGGATCATTGCAATACGTTATATCCCGGGAGGTGTCTCCAACTCGGTTTTTGGCGCCCGTTCTGGGGTTCACTGTACTTACATTCTGTTCCTGCAATGGATTTGGGACATTACTAGGTGGTAAGTTTCATATAAAGATTCGTACACTTTCTTAGGGAAATATTTAACAATAAAGTAACTTTGTCATGAAGTATTTTAGGTGTTTGGAGAGGAATTCCTAGGTCCTGTGTCACAGGTCGAAACGTCGAATGTTGACGCGTCAAATTTGAGCATTTCAGACTATGTTGGAAAACATTACGTTAACAGACTACGTTAGCTACTCACGCCAACCTTTAAGAAACCATTTTCTTCTCTGTGCTTAACTTTAAATTGTTGGTGGGAAACGTGCATTCTCGGCAACGTTGGTTATTTCTGTCAACTTTGCCAACTTAAATGCACCATCAACTTAAACATGTTAAAAGCATCCAATCTCTGTGAATGAAAACCTATATCAATGATATTACTTACAAGGGATTATGCCTTAGAGATTCATAGTTGCCAGTGGCTGCTGTTTGGGTTTTTGTCTCCAATTTATAGCAGCTTGATGTTTTTGCCCTTGATATGTACCCTCGAATAAATATCTCAACAACATTTTTGTCTCAACCATTCTGATAACACAACATACATGTACATTATTCATAAATCGCTCCTTTCTTGTCACCGATGGCTTAGTTCAGTTGTGTGAAACCTTTCACTGATCAGGTCATTACCTGTACGGTATCAAATAAAAGGTTCAGTAGGTTTGTGATAGGTTACGAGTTATGAATAACCATATTTGGTGATGGGATTATTTACAGTCCGTGATGGACTTGCTCCTCCTGTCACCGTTGGCTTAGTTTATTGATGGAACTATTCACAGCTCGTCACCTTTCACGGACCGGTATTAATAATCATATTTAGTGATTTAGTGATTTAGAGCTGTAAATAATCACACAGGCCTATTTACGCCATCAGCGGCATGTATGCGGCAATTACGACTCAAATCAACAATTCAATGACTATGAATATGATGTTTTTGTAATCCGTGCTTTCAGGTTGGATAGTTGACGCCACTGGCAACTATGGACACGTGTTCTACACTATTGGGGGAGCAATGAGCTTGGCTACACTTATATTTCTACCTACGCTACGTTGGTTAAAAAATCATAAGGCTCGTACTACAACGGAGTGAAGAGATATACCGTGGTGAAATATCTGCTTGTGTCAAAGAAGATGATAATATCCCAAGCCTCGAATATGGAATCAGCTTATGCAATGTACTTATATTACACAGCTCCGCCTTCTCCGCCTACCCTCCAACACACCTCCGCCTACCCTCCAACACACCCATCCAGCGTGTCACATTTGACAACATCAATTACTTTTGGGGTATTTCAATTTTGAAAGTTTGAAATTTAACTCGGCTATCGTGTATAGCAAATGTTCTAATAGTGTTGTAAACATCCACAGCATATCACAATCACAATATGTTGATGAATATGAATAATATAAAATTAGGGAAGCAATTATAAGCCGACGACATAAGACTTATTATATACCCTATATATAGATTCCTGTCATTTGATTGGTTATAAGTGAGGGGATAATCAAGCTATGCCTTCAATTTTAATATGACGTCATGAAAACAACTATGCCCCGGGCATAGTCGCGACTATGCCCGGGGCATAGTCGCTTTTTTTTTATTATCATTTTTATCATTGTCATTTATGATGGCATCACACCCCAAGATTGATAAATCAAGCGATCCGTGTCCGTAACCCGGTTTGAATCGCTGGAATCGTCCGGCCCGATCTGACGGAACGAACGAACTTACGGCGACAATTTTTGAACATGTGTGTTTGACACGGTGATCTTTGACGTTTCAACTTCTTGTATTTATCGCAAGCATTTTGGTCGTAATAGTGTCCTCGTAGCGTGAACAAAATCATAGTAATGGCTGATAAATACGCATGCATCGGTTTGTCCTCCCTTGACCTTGTTTGTTGAAGAAGGCATCAAAGTTGTCATTCAAGTAAAATGCGCTGTTGACATTTTCACCTAGCAGTTGCAGTTTCAAGTTTGCGGTAAGATTGAAATTGGCTTGTTGACAAAAAAAACTCTTCCAAATTCGGAACCGATTAACAAAACGGAATAACATTTTTGTCTGTAGCGAGAATAGGACAGTCCAAATTCAAGCCAGTGTTTCTTGGAAATTGAAATAGTGTGAGCTATTTAACCAAGCTATACAGAATCTTTGGACACTAAATATGATATCTGAAGCATGGTGTAAGGACCCCATCAAATGCACAAAGGCAGAAATAAGCCACCCCTATTAATTTTTGGAATAGTCCATTAGATGGTCTTTGTTGTTATTGATCTATCTCATCAGTGCATTTCGACCCTCACTCAAAAGAAGTTCTGTGTTCCTCTCATCTTCTCAGGTATGTACACAATTTTGATATTTCTTATATTGTTTTAAATGTATTAATTGCATGGATCTATGACATAACATGACTTGTTGTTTGGTATAGATTTTGGTTAGAAGTTCCATAGAAGGTGGATAATACGAGTTATTGTTTTTGTTGATTACGCTATGGAAGCTTAAAAGTTACCAAAAGAGTTTAATGAGTCAAGTCATGACATTAATCATTTTGGCGAATTTCGGAATGATTATTAATTATGTATCCTAGATTCATGCATACATAAATATTATGGATATCTGTTTGTATGCATGTGTTTGATAAATATGTGTAAGTAATATGCCTTAGAAGTCATCAACTATGAGTATAGGGAAGCCTATATAATATTAAGACACTCTCATGCTATGGTATATTAGGCGTAGCACACTGTTGTTGTTTTATGGAGTACCAGACTCAAGACTGAAGTAGTAGTTCCAGAAAGATAGCCCAAATTAATTGTTTTGTAAGTGTCTGTAGCCATGCTATACCATACCATGCTCATGCTGTTGTGTCAATTGGGCTCCATATGAGCCAGTGTAAGTCACCCAAACTGGATTAAGTGTGTAGCTATAGTGATAAATATTCATTCTTAGTTAATGCCACACCCTGAGATGAGCACTCATTCAAGTTATGTAAGCCAGGTTTAGCACCCAAAATGTGCCCAAATCATTATACTCTCTGAACTTGACTGCTTGCTTTGCACCCAATTGGGCTCACACAGTAAAGTTACTTCTGGATAGATATTTACCTTTAATTGTGTTTTTAGAATATCATGCTCAACTACCGAGTAGTTTTATAATGGCTAAGTAAATCTTGGGATGTGCTTAATAAAAGAGATTGTGCTCATCCTTTGTGTGATACCTGGTATTAGTTTAAGGGATTTACATAAAAGTGTCATGCATGTTTCCTATAGGGAGTTAAGATGCTTCTATTTTCTAATATAGTGAAGTAATAGTAAATAATAATACTAAGTGTAAATTTAGAAGATCAGTTTATTATTTTGGATATTAGTATTGTTGAAATCAAGCAATTAGATAGTACTCTGGTTTGATCGAATGATGATACAAGATTCATTGAAACACTATTCAATATTAACCTCAGAAGTTTATTAGGGATACTGTATGGTGATTGTATAAATATCTGGATTTATGATCAAAGCGTATAAATGAGTTCAATAGTTATAACACTGATTAATCTAAAGATATGAAGACTTGATTCCAATAGCTAAAGGGTTCTTTGTTTAATATCTTAATCATTCATCGGAATTCATTTATCAATCAATTCTATCTATATGTTCGCGCTTCAGATTAAGTAGAGTTAGCAAAGATTTTAATTACTTTCTATGTACTAACATTGGAAGTTTGAATACTTCATAGATAGGTATAATACGCTTGAAGGCAGTAATGCTTTGTTTACAGATTTCATTAATTGTTATTTTGGTTAAAGTCATGATTTAGTTATAATTAAATTGAATGTCATTTACACATCACTTGAATTATTTAAAGTTAGAAATTCATGATTTGGCTACTGAATCAACTCACTTTTGGATTTTACCTTTTATTTACCTTTAGTCAGTCATTTATGATTTAGTTTAGAAATAGTTTGTGATCTTGTTTTATGTTTAGCTGAAGTTATGTAACACAGGATTTGGCGTGATCGTATGATTCTTGGTTAAATATGGGCAATACCGCAGTCAGATGCGTACTAGTTCGATATCATACTTTCATTACCATTTCTAGGTCAATTATTAATTAATTAACACGATTTTATTGTATCAAGTGAATTTATTTGTGTTTGAAAGATTATGTTTACGTAAGAGTGAATAAATCACTTGAGTGCATTTCGACCCTCACTCAAAAGAAGTTCTGTGTTCCTCTCATCTTCTCAGGTACTGCGTCCTCTGCGGTAAAGGGTGTTACAATAAGTTTATTCAGAAAAGTTTAAAAACATTTTATAAACTGAGGCCAACTCAGATCATCTGACAGATGCTTTCATTTCATAATCATAGCTCTCAGACAGAGAGCTAGCCTATGATTCAATGTTACCCTATGCCTATCTATTAAATTAACAGTGTTCTTTCAACCAATCAAATGACAACAATCTATATATTTGGTATATAAATCAAATATTGACTGCTTTCATTCGGGTCACGGTCAAATTATAGGCCCTCGGTGATCTCAAAACCCGACTATGCCCCTCGGCTCCGGCTCGGGGCATAGTCTAGTTTTGAGATCACCTTGGGCCTCATAGCAGTCAATATTTGTATACTATATAGCACAATGTATGTTTAAACTCGACATTCAGTTTAATTTGTCTTAAAGGATATTGATACGGCCTCTTTTTACGGAACTCGGAGGCAATACTCGATTAATTACTGTACAAATTCGTACGTACGTGTGTGGTACTGTACGCATCGTCTAAAAGTATAAGGTTGCTACTATAGTTTAAAGGTATACTATGTGATCTTTTCCACGGGACGCCCTCAATCCTCGAAAAAAAATTGGAGGCCGATTTTATTGCAGATTTACATTTCCGATCATAAATCATGAATATATCCCAAATTAAATTACAGAGCGGTAAGATTCTCGTGAATTTAGAGTTAAAATAAGTTGTCGACGTAGACTCCGACAGTTTATTTTCACTGATTTTGAAGTAATTAAGAATCGTATCGCCCTGTAACTTGGAATTTATGTACGATTTACGATCAGAAATGTAAATCTGCAAGATTTATTTTTTTCTCGAGAATTGAGGGCGTTCAAGATCCAATATAACATAATATACCTTTAACCTGTTCCCGCGTATTCGCGTTATTGTGACCACAAGCGCGATTTATTTGCATGACGCACGCGTCACGCATGATGCAGAGTGCGCTTGTTGCGTATTTGTCGCCTCCATACGCGTTCTTGCTCTTCTGTATTCATTCGCTACTGTAAGAAAGCTTCACCAATTGGAACTGATCAGACTATACTAGTGTGAGTCTGTGGGAGCTAGGAGTCTCAGTTTTAATATAGGGACCGTCAAATTTCTCACACCGTTCTCGAAAGATAGAGCTTGTATTTCAACCGATAAACGAGATATAGTTTATTTTACCGGAATAAATCGTATTGAAACGTCAAATCAATGCCTACTTTAAAGGAGGGGTCCTGCAAGCACAACGTATATGTTAGAAAAATATCTATCGAGCTATCTATAATTATATAGAACAAAACACCATGACTAAAAAAACGAATAAAAACTGCCATCTCTCAACATGCAATTTTTAAAATTCGTGGCAATCGAAAGTCGCTGGTGTCGATGAAGTCATAGTTATACAATGCACATGCGCACATTTTAGCACCATAACCATGACGTCATCGACACCGGGACTTTCGATCGCCGCGAAAATTAAATATTGCATGTTGAGAGATGGCAGTTTTTATTCGTTTTTGTGATAAGTATGATGTTTTGTTCTATATGATTACGCAATTTTGGCTCGATAATTATGTTTCTAACAAATTATGTTTAATGTTGTGGTTGCGGGACCCCTCCTTTAAGCGACTTCATTTTATCGGACAAGTTCTAACGTCTCGAAAAGAGGAGACATCATTAAGTGCTCAACAAAAGAAAGTCATACACTTTGTTTATGTTCCATAGAGTAACTTTCGATTATCTATTGACCAAGCAGGCTAGATAGACATTTGGACGGATCTTTTAGGCACAATCTGGTACTAAACTTGCCACCAAGCAACAAAGATAAGCCATGATTAGCACCATTTAATGAAAATCCATGCCGTTTCGTTCACATTTTCAAACACACTACGCGGGGAGAAAAGACAACAGGTTACCTGTTCACAATCAAATAGCACGCTCGCTCAGGCACGAACCATCACTGTGTGATCAATATCCCTTTCATTCCTGGCCATTCAGGTACCACGCATTTTCTCGCCGCTTGCGTGCGTTTAAAATGCGAATTTGGAAACGTCACGGATTTTTATCAAATGGTGTTAATAATGGTTTATCTTTGTTGTTTTGTGGCATGTTTGGTACCAACTTGTTCCGAAAAGATTTATCTTAATGTCTATCTAGCCTGTTTGAACATAAAATAATCGTAAGACAGTATATAGGACCTAAACAAAGTGTATGACTTTCTTTTGTTGAGCAAACAATGCACTGACAAACAATGTCAAACTGACAAAAACTTGTTATATCTCATAATGCCTGTTCTTCAGATCATGGAAATATTAGATGCAGAAGGAATAACAATGATCCATGATTAAAGATCCAATCACATTGCCGAGCTATAACATTGGTTGTTATTTAAATCCTATTAGAGAGCATTGTCCTAGCATAGCGTAACGTGATAATGCCACTTTTGTATAGCCATGAAATTAGTAGCGTGTCCGTTGACGGGAGTTTTGAAAAGGTGTATCAATAACGTTATTGAATCTGAATACATTAACATGATATGCGATAATGTCATGATGTGTTGTCCCTGCTCATATCGGTCATAATAAGAAAACCATATTGAATTATATGGACCTTGATGGTTGTGGCAGAGTATTTTTGGCTTATAAAAATTGATTGTCTTTAATGCAATATATGAGGAAGGGGCAGTCTGGGGCACTCATATGGCAAATTTGATTATGTGTTTTGTACCCGCATGTAATCGGAATATTTAATACTAGCGGGTAACCTCGCTACGCTCGGGTCCTCGCTAGCTGAGTATTATGATCTAAATTAGATACCTTCATGATTTGAAGCAAAATGGGCTTAGATAATGAGTTCAAAATTATAGATCCCTGAATTCTTTTTTTCATTTGAAATAGACTTTGTTCACAGAAATCTGAGTTTTGTGCTATCTTGGAATCTCGGACCCAATTTCAATACCCTATTTGGGGGGGGGGGGGGGGGGGGGACAATGTTATAGTTACCCCATACGCCCAAAAATTGTTGTACCTACCCCAGATATCCCATAGAGTGTATACATGGTATAGAAGAATAGGGTACGGTTAGTAGTCAACATGATCAAAGCGTATAGGCTATTGTGAAATAGCAAGAGATCTTGATTTCCAGGTGCCCTTAATCCTAATATCGGTCCCACGACGCCCTTGATAATCCATGGATCTTATTAAAGCCTACCCAGAAACTCTAAATATTATTATAGGTATCCCATAAGACATGAAATAACAACTCAGGTCTCTGATCAGGTATAGGCCCTACCACATACATCCTTAAAATCCAGTTATCACAGGTGCCCTTAATATTCCATACCCCCATACTCCAGGTACCCAGTGTACCCTTATTAATCCAGACAGGCCTACCCCCCATGTGTTCATACACACGTGTAGGCCTAGATTTCACAACCCCCTTCGCGGACGCCCCCTCCGTCCCCTAAATTTTGCCAAATCTCTCATAGAACACGTGTTGTAAATAAATTTAGGTCCGCGACTTCAGTTTTATAGTGGGTCATAGTTCGCGGGAGGCGGGGTCTCACCATGATCACTTTGTACCCAGTTCTGTGTTAGCCATCCGGGTTTTTTTTCTTCTTTTTCGGCCTATTTATCTAAAAACAGAGATATTCACTAGCCGTATAATTACCGTACCTACGTAGTAACCTTTACAAATTATATATCATCTGATGGATAATTTCATGAGGAATTCAAATATGTAAAGTAAATAATGAAGGTCTAACAAATATATCGATCTCAAATCAAAAATTAAAAGAATCTGATATTTTCCCGAACATTGTGAATCATACCATTTTAGTCCTTGGTCGAACTATAATTTCAATGGCATGTTTGGTTTTCTCATGCAATTTCCGTTCAGAAAATGTATAGTTTTACTACCTCAGGGGTATACAAGCAAATATAAATGTGTAAAGTTAAAATCATGTCGCGAAAGCCATAATCCGTGTGTAAGGTCATGGTACACCGTACATTTACATGTCCTTAAAAGAACATTAACAGGGTGAGTCTGAAAGGACGGGCACTTTTATCGCAAAAGCGTCACAAAGAATTTCAGACATGCGTATAGTAATGCCGAAGACAAATAATTTTGCTTTCATTCAAAAGAACCATTTTAAAAATCGACCATGCATTGTGTTATCATGTTACACTATAGTTTGATCAGTTCCAAATTGGCGAAGCCTTCTAACAGCAGCGAATGAATACAGAAGGTCGCGGGCGTGCATGGAGGCAAAATCGCACTGTGCATCATATGCGTGACATGTGCGTGTGACCAAAACCGCGTGCGTGTGGCCATAATTGCACGCGTGCGCTTGGATTACTTTTTGTCGCGGAGAAATCAAAAACCGAATATTTCTTGCCAATTTGGAATTGATAATAAGCTAAGACCCCTTAAAGCCAATCCACAGGATGGTTGAATTATCAAGTCATTCTGCAATGTATGACGCACGTTATTGAGAAATGCATTGAAATCAGTACAAACATGCCTAGTATTGGTTCATTAATCCTTGAGATAATCCTTGACATTTGGGAAAGGTTTCTGTAAAATCTGTTTCGTATATGGTAAAACTAATAGCCGCGTGGAAAGTGTTAAATCAGCTGAAATGCCTCTTTTCAATTTTGTTCTTTTTTTTTTTTACTCATACAGGGTGAGTCAGAAAGAACGGCCACTTTTTTAGCGCCAAAGAAATATTAGGCCTGCATATTCAAAACCAAATATAATGTTACAAAGAAAACATATTTGGCTTTCATTCAAAAAAAGAATTTTTGAATTCGAACATTGCGTCATAAAGATTTGAGTAGAACCCGGCATTTTAAAGCCAATCCACGGAATGGCAATAACCCATAGTAATGTTGGTTGCCTGATTCTGAGATGCTGATCAATGAAACTAGTGAAAAAACTGAAAAGGCACATGAATGTTGGATACAATATCTTAAAATGACTGGAAATAGATAGATCTGTGTAAATATGAGTAATAAAAAGCCTGAAATCAAGAAGGAAATGTAAAAGGAGGCATATCTACTGATTTAGGAGGTAAACCCCATTAGAATACTTTTAGGAATGACTTGATAATTTGACCATTCCGTGGATTTGCTTCAGTTTTTGGGGCTATACTCAAATTAGTATAACATGATAAGGAAATGGTCGATTTTGGGGGGCGAAGCCACCCTTATAGCATCAGATTGTAAAAAATTACACATTTTGGTCTTTCTAGACATAAGTGGGGCCGCCATGTTTGTAGTCTTTGTAAATTACATGCACCTATGCAATTTATTTTAACAGTCCTGCAGTTTGTGATAGAGTGAAAGCTATATTTGTTTAGCCTTGATGATCCAATCAGAGAGATGTTATTAGACTCCCAACAGAGACATAATAGCTTATCTTGTTTGACTAAGGAGAAATCTCCCAATTGTTGTGAGGTTGCCTAATAAATCAGAAAATCTTTGAATAAATGCCGAGTTGTGGCTGTCATATATACCCAGATTGTTCTTCAGATGGTATCCCTTCCATGCACACAAAACAACTTTATTGGTTTCCTGTACTATTTTTTTAGACTGCGGTGTTTTGATTTTGATTTAATGGATAATGGTTACCACGTCAAAACTCGACCGCCCGGCAACCGCCGGTTCCGCCCGGTTCTCACAAAACGTGTCGTCTGTTATAATATACACACATAATGAGGTCAAATAGTTACACTCTGGTGAACACGACCGGTTGATAGTGCCTCGTCACACGCGTGAGCAATAAAATCTTGAAGCAATGGGCTCTCTGACAACCAGTACAATACAGCTATTGATTTTCGCTGGGGTTGGCTTTTTCAATCTGTTTATAGCTCAATTAACTTTTTAAAATCAATACCGAAAGTCTATGAATGGTGTTTTTTTATAGAACGATTATGGCCATGTGTTTTGAACTCACCACCCAAAAAGGGTGGTGGCGTTGCATTTTTGGTGTCGAATCATCCATCTCTCTCTATTAACTCAACAACTAAATATGGTAGAGCTATGGTTGAGGTGTCATGTGAAAGCCTATTTATTTAGCTACATTGTGTGAATAAATCAGGTATTTCTATAAATGTTTGGCTGAGATATGATTGATTATGTTGGGAAAGTCAGGGGTGGTGGCGGTGGCGGTGGCGGCGGTGGCGGTGGCGTTGTGTACAATCTCTATGGGGAATATAAAAAATGTTCCCAATTCTACGTTCAAATTACAATAACTTCTCTTCTCTGTATAGTACAAACATGATTTTGCTCTCATTTTATAGATTGTTTTATATTCTATAAGTTTCTGTTTCAACAAACGTGTCAACTATTACGTAACAATTGTAATCACGAATCGATTGCATTGTCCTTGGCTTTTTCCCTATTCACTACACAGTGAACTTGCCCTAATTCAGCGGTTTAACATACATGACTATAACAAAAGAAATATTTAACCGATGATAGCAAAATTATACATTTTTGGAAAGCTCTCAAATAGGGGAATTCAAAAATGCCGTTTAAATCAGGAAAGGATGTATACCCAAAGAAATATACTTGTAAACTCTAATAAATATGAAATTTAAACGTTTGTGCTCGTTTACTTCTCGATATAGTGAATTTCAACATGTTTACCATTGACAACTATTATGTTCTGATGGGTAATTGCATAAGGAACTTAAATATGCACAGTAAAATTATGATTGGGATTAGTATAAAAATATTATTGAGCTTAAATCAAAATATGAAAAAAAATCGATATTTTTTTAACATTCCTAATCACATGTTACCATTAGGTCTTATCTAAATTCCAATAGCATATTTGGATTCCTTGTGAGATTACCGTTCAGAAAATATATACCTTTTATGGGTAGAACAAATAGTTATTGCGATATGCTAATTCGAATCTCAGATGGTGTAAAATGTAACAATCTGGACATGCAACGGTAAGGGTGGCGAGTTCAAAACACACGGCCTTATAGAGAGAGTTATTATGACCGCAAAGTAACAGATTGATAGTGTAAATTGGTCCGGTTACAGCATTAAGTCAACCGGCGGTTGTTCAGTGTTGCATGCGCGAATATTCATATACCAGTAAAACATTTGACCTGAAAGAACCGGGCGGAACCGCCCGTAACCGGCGGTCAACGGGCGGTCGAGTTTTGACGTCTTCCCTTACAAAACATGCTTCTTTCTCTTGGATCGCCCCCATTCCATTTCAATGGAATTTTTATTTAAATTCTTCTTTCGAATGAAAGCCAAATTGTAGGTCTTGAAAGCGCTACCATTGATTTGCAATATGCATACCTACATCTTTTGTAACATTTTGTAAAAAAATGCCCGTTCTTTCTGACTCACCCTGTAACTCCATAGTTCTTCTATTTATAAGCAGCCATTTTTAGATTTCTTATCCACATTCGCTTGCCTCTCAGATTTTTCACCAGTTGATAAGCCCATGTGTTTTTAATAATAATACCGCTCAGGACTGCGTCATATGGACACCGTGCTTTCTCAGCTTCTGCGCCAGTTTTATGGAACCCGTTGACGGTGCAAATCCGTAACATCCGCTCACTGAGTCTTTTTAAATCAAAGCTGAAAACACATCTTTTTACATTGCCAGATGTTTAACTAATATATGACTCTGTTTTATTATTATTTTTTCAACACTTTTTATATTCTAATGTGCAATATTGTGTGACAATTCAGTCTGATTCGGACCTTCCATCCATTTCGGACGCATGATCTCTTTGTGTGCGTTCGTCCGATATGTCTGGGGAGTCCGAACCACACATTGCAGTGCTGGTAACTGCTTTCTCGCTCATTGTCATGTGCTTTTTAAAAATATTTTAATGGTTTTAGTCTGCATTCTTATCATGTATTTTTGGTATTTTGTGATATTTTTCATGTAAAGCGCTTTGTGTTATTTGTCAGGCGCTATATAAACACGGTATTATTATTATTATTATTTTAACTCGCCACCATGTACAGATTTTTACATTTTACACCATCTGAGATTTGAATTAGCATATCGCAATAACTTGTTCTACCCCATAAAATGATAAAATGATAAACGACGTATATATTTTCTGAGCGGTAATCTCACAAGAAATCCAAATATGCTATTGGAATTGAGATAGGACCTAATGGTAACATGTTGTGATTCAAAATATATCGATTTTTTTCTTCTTCATATTTTGATTTAAGCTCAATAATATTTTTATAATTTTTATACATATCCCAATAATAATTTTACCGTGCATATTAGTTCTTCATGCAATTACCCATCTTGTCAATGGTAACTTGTTGAAATATACTATATCGAGTAAATGAGCACAAACGTTTAAATTTCGTATTTATTTGAGTTTACAAGTATATTGTTTGGGGTATGCACCCTATCCTGATTTAAACGGCATTTTTGAATACCCTTATTTGAGAGCTTTCCAAAAATGTATGATTTTGCTATCATCGGTTGAATACTCTTTTTGTTATAGTCATGTATGTAAAACCGATGAATTAGGGCAAGTTCACGAATAGGGAAAAAGCCAAGGACAATGCAATCGATTCATGATAATAATTGTCACGTTTGTTGAAACAGAATCTTATAGAATATAAAATAATCTATAAAATTAGAGCAAAATTATGTTTGTACCATACAGGGATGAGGAGTTATTGTAAATTGAACGTAGAATTGGGAAAATTTTCTATATTGCCATAGAGATTGTACACAGCGCCACCGCCACCGCCACCGCCACCGCCTGACTTTCACAATATAATCAATCATATCTCAGCCAAACAGTTATAGAAATACCTGATTTACTCACACAATGTAGCTAGATAAATAGGCTTTCACATGACACCTCAACCATAGCTCTACCACATTTTGTTGTTGAGTTAATAGAGAGAGATGGCTGATGCGTTACCTAAATGCAACGCCACCACCGTTTTTGGGGGTGAAGCCACCCTTATAGCATCAGATTGCAAAAAATTACACATTTTGGTCTTTCTAGACATAAGTGGGGGCTGCCATGTTTGTAGTCGTTGTAAATTACATGCACCTATGCAGTTTATTTTAACAGTCCTGCAGTCTGTGATAGAGTCAAAGCTACATTTGTTTAGCCTTGATGATTCAATCAGAGAGATGTTATTAGACTCCCAACAGAGAGACATAATAGCTTATCTTGTTTGACTAAAGGAGAAATCTCCCAATTGTTGTGAGGTTGCCTAATAAATCAGAAAATCTTTGAATAAATGGTGAGTTGTGGCTGTCATAGATACCTAGATTGTTCTTCAGATGGTATCCACCCCCCCCCCCCCCCCCCTTCCATGCACACAAATCAACTTTATTGGTTTCATGTACTATTTTTTTAGACTGCGGTGTTTTGATTTGATTTTTTGTTTGAATTATGGAAAATACATACACCATTTCCATGGTATTTTGTTTGGTATGCAACAGATAATGGTTACAAAACATGCTTCTTTCTCTTGGATCGCCCCCATTCCATTTCAATGGAATTTGTATTGGGTGGTGGTTCAAAACACATGACCATAGGCATTTCTAAATGTGTTATAATTGCCACCCGTGGATTTCACTTTCCACGCGGCAGGCAGCTACATACAGACGACATTCTGAAATTTCACAAAATGTTTTAAAAATGTCAAAATTGTTAAATTTCATAACCATATTTGGAATCGGCAAGTGAAATGCATTAAAATAAGTACAAACATGCCTAATATTGGTTCAGTAATCCTTAAGATAGACTTTGAAAATTGCAAAAGGTTTCTGAGAAATAGTTTTGTATCATGAGGGTACAACTAATAGACGCGTGGAAAGTGTTAACACTTTCCACGTTTCCACGCGGCTATTATTTTACCATACACAAAAGAGATTTTTCAGAAACTTTTCACAATTTTCAAAGTCTATCTCAAGGATTACTGACCCGATACTAGGCATGTTTGTACTTAAGTCAATGCATTTCTCAAGATGATTCCAAATATGGTAATGAAATTCAATAATTTTGATATTTTTTAAACATTTTGTGAAATTTTGGAATGTCGTCTGCAGCCGCCTGCCGCGTGGAAAGCGTTAATATACCAGTTGATGAAACTTTATGACGCAAGTGGTCGAATTCCAAAATTCCTTTTTTGAATGAAAGCGATGTGACCTGTGACCTTTCTAGCGCTATCATTGGTTTTGAATATTCAGGCCTGGAATTGTTTTGTTCCCGTTTTACTGATACACACGAGCACCAATGGCGCCAGTAGCGTAACTAGGGTCTTTAAAAATGTATTTGGGTGGGCAAGGGGGTGAGGCCTGTCACTAAGTGATCAGCGTGGCGTACCGGCTATTCTTTGTATATAATTTATGTACATAGAGTTTGTCATTTCATTTGGAGGGGCATCAGGGGGAAAGCCTCCTGGCAATGGGTACGCCCCTGGACAGGGTCCATTTCATAGTCACTTTTGAAACCACACATAATCACTGTCCATCTCGGACTATCAACTTTAAAGCTATCAGTAAAGTGGTTCATAAAGGTTTAAAATATAAATAATATACATAAATTTAACAAGTGAATAATATAATACTTTATAAAGAATATCTATAAACTTCGTAAGTTCTTATATAATACTACACCACGATAGTTTTTAGTCGTTTTCCCGACCAGTAATATTACGACGATGAAGTCATTATTATGTTCGATGGAACTTATGTGTCTTCAAACCGATTCTGGTTTCTCTTGAGATTCCCACTTTTTTGTTGATACCCACTAGGTGGTACAAAAATGCACTGATAGTATATATAGATGGGGTGATAGGTGACGTCACACCGGGCATTTGGCCAGCAGTTACCATTGTTCTTTGCCCGGCGGTTTGCGTGCGCATCCTGTTTTGTTTAGGACCCGTGCTTTTAAAACTCGCGCCAAAGCATTATAAAGGGCAATAAGGCATAGCGGACAGTGTTGTGGTCATGTGCTGTTCACTCAAGCATTATAAAGGGCAATAAGGCATAGCGGACAGTGTTGTGGTCATGTGCTGTTCACTCAAGCATGTATCGAAAGTCCAGTCCCTTCGACCGTTGCGTTTGTTGATAAACATTGCTGTCACCCCATCTATACGTACATTGATATTATATTTCGTCCTACAACGTCGCGAGTCCCAACACTAAACCAAGGAGGGGACCCGTGTTGTCATATATGATCCACTAATCAATGCTGATAACAAAAAAACATCGCACTCGGGTAACGAAGTTTAGATCCACTTTGTGAGAAACCTCCGGGCCGAGACAAGAAACTAAACCATGACGAGGGGACATATCTACTCACTTATCCACTGATAGCAACAGCATCGCTAACAAAGCCATCGCACTCGGATAACGAGGTTTAGATCCACTTTCGCGGGAAACTTCCGAGAGAGACAAGAAACTAAACCATGACGAGGAGACATATACTTAGTCACGTATGTGATCTACTGATAGCAACAACATCGCTATTACTACAAAACCATCGCACTCAGATAACGAGGTTACCCGCGAATGTGGATCTAAACCATTCAGGATAAATCCCCCAACGTTGTGGGATGAAATATCAATTGACGTTATTACGCCCTAAACTTGGTGTTAACACTTTCTACGTGGCAGCTGTCTGCAGACGACATTCCAAATTTCATAAATGTTATCCTTTACCCGCGAAAGTTGATCCAAACCATGCAGAAGAAATCCTCCAACGTTGTAGGACAAAATATCAATTTACGTTATTAGGCCCTAAATCTGGTAATGAATCTCCTACTGAATATTTTTACCGACATTTAGGATACATCAAATATTATAATCAATTTCATTATTTCAGAATAACTACCATATGACCAGTCACCAGTTCATACAGTTCATAAAATTTGTCTGAAATGTCTAATTTAGAACAATTTAAGCTAATTTCTGGCCATTTTTTACAATAAAGCCAGAATTTTCACCAAATATTTGTTGTCTTCCACCCCTAAAAAAATGATGTTGGTGCTGCCAATACCAAAATAACACGTTATCTTCATCGACTAGTAAGGCGATAAATCATCAAATCCAAAATAAAACGTTACCAACATGTTGTTTTTATAGTCAAATATTTCCATTTGCGGTCTTCATCAAATGTATGTTTTTACCATTCGTCGACAATGATGTCTGTACTCCTTGGTCCTTGATCTCTGAGTTAACATCCTCTGAAGTCTCAATGGCAAATATTTTCTGAACTGGACTACCAATGCCAACCTTGTCTTTGAAACCCTTCTCCTGTGTCATTCTATCCAACCTTGACTGCCTAGACTGCTGGTTAATCGTGCTACGTCGTTTAAAAAGTGAGAGAAACATTTGTAAGAATGTCGCTGCCGCGATAGCCGTGCCGGCGAAGAAGAATGACATCTCATAATCCCCAGAGAGATCGTAAATTAAACCTGCGTAGAAAATAAAAAAATAAAATCATCGTTAACACTCTCCACGCGGCAGTCGTCTGCAGTTTGCAGACGACATTCCAAAATTTCACAAAATGTTTCAAAAATGTTAAAATTATTGAATTTCATTACCATATTTGGAATCACTTTGAGAATTGTATTGAAATATGTACAAGTATGCCTAGTATTGGTTCAGAACTCCTTAAGATAGACTTTGAAGATTGGGAACGGTTTCTGAAAAATCTGAAAAATGGTAAAACTAATACATAGCCGCGTGGAAAGTGTTAAGTTACGCTTTTGACATGAATCCTTATAATTGTGACTGCTTCTTCGTCTTGAAATGTTAACTAACTGCTCAATGTGATCATCCTTCCAACGATACCACATTCATGTTCATAGCAATCGCTTGTTTTCGTCCTCAAAGGGACAACTCTGTCATCTGTTCAATGAAGTCATACCTTCTTGGAATAAAGGCCTCAGCAGACTCCACAACGCTCCAACGCTGAGCGCAAGCGTTGACCACCGTTGATCAATCAGACTACGTCATTTTGTTGTGGTGGAGCTACTACGCATGTGTAAGAGCGCAAAGAGTTAGAGCGTTGTGGAGTATACCTTGAAATCGCCAAGTCTTACATTGACAGCTACATTGTACACACGCTATTTTAACGCGTCTGCAGCAAAAAAAAATACAAAATATTTCAAAAATATCAAAATCATTGAATTTCATCACCACTTTGGATCACAAAGGCATTAAATTTAAGTATAAAAATGCCTAGTATTGGTTCAGAAATTCTTGAATATCGACTTTGAGAGTTGGGAAAGGTTTATGAAAAATCTGTTTTGTATAAATTGAAAATTGAATTGTATAATGCTAAATCTATCGCGTAGAAAGTGTTAAAACCTTCCAATAACTTGCGTTTTTCGAGCACCCTGCATAACGACGAATATTTAGATACGCAAAAGTCTTGAAAAACCCCTACTGTATTTATAAAACTTTTACAAAAATTGTTTTGCTGTGTTTAAGAGAGATGTTCTAAGCATGCTAAACAACTCTATTGACTTTCGAGGTCAAAACAGTGATGATCGATGATCAGATGATTTACCATATTAAAACCACTTCCCAGCTAAAAACTATAGTGCACTGCAAGTGAAAGCTGTGTGCTGAGCCAATACAAGGTCATGTCACTGCTATAAGGCCATGTGTTTTGAACTCGCCACCCTTACCGTTGCATGTACAGATTTTTACATTTTACACCATCTGAGATTCGAATTAGCATATCGCAATAACTACTTGTTCTACCCCATAAAAAGTATATATTTTCTGAACGGTAATCTCACAAGGAATCCAAATACCGTATGCTATTGGAATTTAGATAGGATCTAATGGTAACATGTTGTGATTAAGAATGTTAAAAAAATATCGATTTTTTTTATCTTCATATTTTGATAGGGGCACGCGTGTGACACGCATTTAGAGTCTTTTTACTCCTATAGAGTCCACACAGCACTCCTTTAGCGCCCTCAACGGAATAAATCACAATAACACTAGTTTAAGATTACGTAAAGTACAGTATACGTATTTTAGATTAGACACCTTGGAAATCACATTGATACATACTTGTATGCCAAAACACTCAGGGGGTTGGTGGTCGGGGAGGTAAAAATAAGGATGTAAAAATAAGGATGGCACAAGCTTAAACTTTAAATTGGATATCCTACAATCTTAAACTATAAATTGGATATCCTACAATCTTAAACTAGTGTTATTGTAAACTTTAAATTGGATATCCTACAATCTTAAACTATAAATTGGATATCCTACAATCTTAAACTAGTGTTATTGTGATTTATTCCGTTGAGGGCGCTAACGGAATAAATCTAAATACAGAATGCTGTGTGGACTCTATAGGAGTAAAAAGACTCTATAGGCGTGTCACACACGCGGCTATTGGTTTTACCATACAAAACAGATTTTTCAACTTTCAAGGTCTATCTCAAGGATACTGAACTAATACTAGGCATGTTTGTACTTATTTTAATGCATTTCTCATGGTGATTCCAAATATGGTAATGAAATTAAATAATGTTGACATTTTTAAAACATTTTGTGCAATTTTGGAATGTCGTCTGCAGATGAGAATACCCTTAATATAGTTTTCGTTCTCTATTTCATCACATAGAAACATGGGAGACACGTTGCAATTTGCAACGTGTCTCCCATGTTTCTATATCGGCAGTGCCTGCCCGACCCTCTAAAGGAGTCACACTACTACTAATAAGTGCTCCATAGGAATATCTACAAAAATACTGATATAAAACTCTGTTATAGACCACTAAATTGCGAAATTAGACCTTGTAGAGCAATTTTTTCTTAAAGATGATAACTCGTTCTCACCAAAAAGTGCAGAAAATAGGTAGGTTAGCCTGCTCGATTTCCAAAAAATGGTCATGGAGCAGACTATACATCTCTGACGAGCTTGGAAATGTCAACGTAATCGCCAATGTTTCCAGTAAAAAGCACAAATTTGAAAGATCTCTCAAAATTTACCTAGATGATACGGTATTCACATTTTATAGTCAGGGTGCATGATAGGTGATGTCCCATTAACCAGTTAATCATGATTAATCAAAAATCCTAGACTAGGCAATAGTATTACTGTCAATTCTTTTAAATTGAGGATTTTGCCATGCATACTTTCCGATTCTTTTTTTAAACACCGCCCTTAAGGGAAGGGATACCCCATTTAATGTAGTGCACCCTTAATGGCTGAGCATTCTCCACAACGCATACGTTATTAGTATTCATGATATAATACGCTGGTTCCCAGCGATCATTACGCCATAGCGTTCGAGCGATATAGAGTATATGCTCAGCCCTTTGATATGTTAGATGTTGATCAGAGAATATTTTAAGGTCTTCCTAATGCATTGCGCGGACGCCAACCAAATAAAGCCTTTTCCACATGATGCATTTGTCGAGCTCTTTAAGTTTTAGAAATAAGAAAAAGGAACACTGATAACTAATTTATTCATTGATGAAAACTAGAACCTATTACGAGCTCCAACGATGAAGATATGAAGCCATGATTGTGTGCATATGTCTATGGGAACTGAGACAAATTAGAGACCAGATTTAGAGCATTTTGCAAAAACGCAATGCATTGTGGTGGTGTCTTTAAAATCATCTTTGGATGTTGATGTTACTTACCCGGGGAGGGGGGATACTCACGTATGCAAGGCATACGGGGACGTGCCGCTCCAGTGGGTCGTTTTTTCATGAGACATCCTTAGCCATGGGTAGGCTTTTCAACTGAAAAATCCTTAGACATGGGTCCTGTTTGTCTATTTTCGCGAAAATTTGCCAAAATTAGGTCTATTTTCGCGAAAATTTGGTCAAAATGGGTACCGATTTTTCCAAAATCACCCAGAAATGGGTAGGGGTTTTGAATCTCCAGCGGCACACCCCCAACCAAACCAAATCCGAGTACCCCCCTCCCCTCCCCCCCCCCCCCCCGGGTTACTTACCCGCACTCACGCCACCGATAGTATCTCCAAGCATCTCTGATATGATCACTAGACTCACGCCAGCATTGATATCTTCTGGTGGCAATAACTGTCTTACTAAAGCGAAGAATAATGGTAAGGATACCCCAGCGGCAATACCGTAAATAACGGACAGAACTATCATTGCTATGAAGGAAAAATGTGCGGCGGGGTAGTTAAATGTTATAATGCACAAGACTGCCAAGGAAAGAATCTTAGCAAATTCGCTGGAAACCATGTTCCTGTCAATAAACCAGCCATGTGTTATAGAACCGAACATTGATCCGATCCCGATGAAAGGAAGTAGAACAAACGCAAGGCGTTCTGAGATCCCATAATCCACCGCGAAAGGTATCAGATGAGCGATGACAGCGTACCAGCCTATACCGTGTAATAACATTATGGGTAGCATGGCAACAAAGAATGGGTACTTCAATGGCCGCATCAGCAAGAACTTCTCTCGTTTCATGGACCGTATGAACGAGACGCTCAACTCAGAAAGTACAGAATTTCCTCTTTGTCTACGCGGATGATCCGACATGGATAGGTTAATTTCGAAGCGCCCTTCGTCGGGTCGTGTATTGTCCCCAGCTGTGCCGAACATGAAGAGATTGAATGTTTTACCCGGGTCAGTGAATAATCGTGGTCTAGGTTCAAAAGATCCAGATGAATATGAACTTACTGAAGATAACATTGATAGAGCGGAGTGCGTACTTGCCCTTCTACATTCAGCATCTTTTTGCTTATCCACCTCGATCATCATATCAATCATATCGATGGCAGGCAGTTCCGCGAAGCCCCTATTGATATCACCTTGCGGGAAACGGTAGCTCCCTCTACGTCTATCTTTGCGTTTTAACGCTCTCCCACTTGTGTCTAGATCTTCAAGTTCTATGCTGGATTTCTGAAATTTAGAATTCGGTTTCACTCGAACAGTGGTTCTTGGTTTGGGGCGCACCATGACGCTTCCGCAAACCACTAGATTCAGTTCAATTGCAGACATCAAGAACAAAGCTCCTTGCCATCCATAAGTGCTTATCATTGGCTGAAGTACAAGAGGCCATACGACTTCCCCGCAGGCGATGCCGGCAAAGGCAACGCCATTTGCAATGACGAAACGTTTCTGGAAGTAATGGTGAAGCACTACAATTGATGGAGCAAACGCAAATCCCATACCACTCGCTGCAAATAAAAATAACACGGTTACAATAAGGAAGACATTTCCACGCGCCTATTATTACCAATACCATATACATGTAGTAAAATTGGGATTTGGGGATCAAGTCCGTTACATGCTGGCGTGACCATAAAGGTCGCGATAGCGCTTACAAACTTGAAAACGAGGTTAATTAAAATGATTCTGTATGATTTATAATGTTATAGTAAATTGTCTCCAATAATCGTCTTTAATCAGCGGCAATCACGCAACCAATCATCCCAATCATGGAGTTCACATTAATTTCAAGTCTTCAAGAGCAGCATAGATTCATCTGTGATCATTGATGCATCAAAATAAGTACTTTAATCATGTTTTATAATTAGTCGTATTAATCGAGAGCACCGTGTGAGACTTCCATCATCTCACCCGAACCCACGGCCAAAGAAGTAATCCACCAAACTCTACATACACCTAGCACATAAAGTCCCTGACCAGGTGCTTTAAGGTTGGCTAATTCAAAATATATGATCGGTACCAAAAATCGAATGGATACTTTTAAAGTTATGTCGATTTCAAGAACCGCGCATGCAACAGAAAAGTTGCACTAGGTATAGGAAATCATTGATTTGTGTGTGATTTACCATGGCAGGTAATATTACCTGCCATGGATTAACGCACTGAAAAACTCACAGCTTATCAGCTAAGACTTGTATTCTTCACAGCCAGATACACCCTTTGTCCCGCACATTGCGGTTATCACTACAGACCCATTCATCTGTCTCGTTCAGATAGCACACAGTTATGACAGTAATCACACACAAATCAATGATTCCTATACCTAGTGCAACTTTTCTGTTGAAATCGCCATAACTTTAAAAGTATCCATTCGATTTTGTTGAATGAGGTATCAAATTGCGGAGAAGAAATTTGCTCATATAACGTATATCTCAGATTTTGGTACCGATTATATATTTTGAATTAGTCAACCTCAAAGCACCTGGTCAGGGACTTTATGTGCTAGGTGTATACAAAACAAATAAATTAGTTCAGAAACCTTTCCTAACTTTCAAAGTCTATCTCGTGGATTACTTAACCAATACTAGGCATTTTTGTACTTATTCTAATGTATTTCACATGATAATTCCAAATATGGTGTTGAAATTCAATACTTTTGACATTTCTAAAACAACGCATTTGTGAAATATTGTGACTGTCGTCTGCAGACAACTGCCGCGTGGAAAGCAATAAGTACAAACATGCCTAATATTGGTTCATTGATTCTTCATTTAAGACTTTGAAAGTTGGGAAAGGTTTCTGAAAAATCTATTTGGTATATGGAAAGACTAGTACTAGTAGCTGTATGGAAAGTGTTATTTAAAGGCCCATTTGAAAAGTGTTTAGACGAGCAAAGGACAGCCCCCGGGACAGCCCTTTAGTGCCCCTCCGGCAGTTATGACGTCAACGACAACAATAAACAGTTCCATTGTTTCATTGTAATTGTGCGTATTGTTTATCATGTTTACATGGATCAATCTCTCAAATATTATTTGAAAACAAAATGTTTATGTTTCAGTTTGGAATGGATTGGAATTGTTGCTTACCTGAAACAATGCCAATTGTTAACATTAAATGATATATATTCTCTGCATATGAGCTGCCGAGTATGCCAGCTGCTGCCAATATCCCACCAAACATCACAGGAACCCGCGGACCCATGGAATGTGACACAGCTGCAGCAAAAGGACCTGTGTTGTGTGACACAAGGGGAGAACAATAATAATGAGAAGCTATAAGTAGGGTGGGTACATTTAGCCTTTTTCTTGAAATAGTTTTCAAAACCCAATTTTTCTATGGCCGAATTTTATGAGAAAAAAAGTATCTGATGAATGGTTAGGTTGGTAAAATGGCAAAATTCAAAATGGTCGCCAAAACGGACATTTCGGGGGTTTTCTTAGCACATTTAGGTGTACAACAGGAACTTATATGGCACCTTTTTAAGTTTTAAGGTCTCTGAACCCACAGGTTTTATTCATTTCATGATTCCACTTATTGGGAGAGGGAAAGTGACCTAAAAAAAAGAAGCCAAAACGGGCATTTTTAGGTATTTCTGAACCCATTTAGGTCTATAGGATTGAAACCTGCCCTTTTCAATTTTAATCCGGATCATTTTTTTACCACAAATTATTGTTCATACTAGGCTTTTTATCCGGATATAGCGGGGAATCATCCGCGAGGTGGGGGAAAACTTGCTCTATGAATGTGAACACGCCCCAAGATAAGAAATATAAAAATATGATAATCAAAATCAAAATAACATGTCTAACAAGTTGTACAGGTTCCTTACAAAGATGCAGTTTTGAGCCTTGGGTTTGACAAGCTAAATGCTGATCATTAGGGAATTCATCAGTATCACTCGGGGGAGGATTGTGTTTCTTCTCTCAAGATTTGGTGTTCTTTTCACTAATGATCACTGTTTGAACCCATATGAAACAAACTATTTTTTGGATTTGATGAAAAAGAATTAAACAAATCCAGCAAATGATTTTGTATGTCGACAAACCTTTTCAATTAGTATCATGATCTCGATCTATAGTATACGGCTTACTCGTGTATGGCAAGCTTAATGTATGATAATTCGATAAACACGGTTTATCAGTCGATAAACACTTTTTAAATATTGACGATAAACACTGTCTATCGACCGATAAACTGAGTTTATCGAGATAAACTATGTTTTTCGAGCGAAATCGATAAACACTGTTTTCGATCGAAAAACAGTGTTTGATAAACAGAGTTTATCGAGCGAAAAACAGTGTTTTTCAATTTGATAAACAGTGTTTATCGATAAACTTTTTTTCTTCTTCAAAAACACTGTTTATCGATAAACTCTGTTTTCAAGCGGAAAACAGTGGTTGTTTTCAATTTGATAAACAGTGTTTATCGATAAACTATGTTTTGACGGAACATGGAAACAAAAGGTGTAAGAAGATCGAGAACAGTAGGGAGCACAGAAAACATAGAACTGGAATTGGCCGCTCTTATTACACCTCCCGCCGATTCCAGTTATATAAGAAAACATTGATTGCTATAAGTCACCTAACTTGACTTTGACATACGAACATTGTGTAATTAAAGATTGCGTAATGTTGATATCGTTATCATGCTATAGGCCTATTTATGTTGTATTTATCAATTTAGATCGTTGGTAAATTTGCATATGATAATGCAACGTATTCATGGTATTTTGTCATTTGACCCGGACACTATAATATTGAAACATTGTTACGTTACTGAATGATATTGCCCAGGTTGTGCAAATAATGGTTACATTTCTAGCAACGAGATGGTCAGGCCAAACAAACAAGATAGTCAGTCTCAGAAACATTTTTCAAATAAGCTAAGTGCTGTGCGATTTTATTTTATTTTTTTAGAAAATAGGCTATGAGGTATGCGATTTTTGTTTTTGATTTTATTGTTGTAGTTGCTAATCCAAGCTTCAGAGAACTTTTTTTTGAACTTTTTTTTAAAAAATCAACAAAAATAAAATTTAAAAAAGGTTTTTTAGGCCTCAAGCGCATAGACCTACGCGCGTAGCTCAATTCAAATACCAATGCGGGCGGGCTTCTGAAACAAACCTTCTTCTTTGTTTGGCCTAATTGCATATTGGGACAAACATTATTCCATTATTCATTGGTTTAAAAAATCAAATTATAGCCGTTGAAAGGTAAATGTTAAGATTAAATTGCGTAATATTTAGCGGTTTTTGTAGCGCAAGTAGCATTGCTTCAGAGCCTCTCTCATTCATACCCCCAACCCACCCCACCCACACCCCACCAACCATGATACATGTACGTCAAATATCCTGCATACATTATTATATACACCTAGCACATAAAGTCCCTGACCAGGTGCTTTGAGGTTGGCTAATTCAAAATATACAATCGGTACCAAAAATCTGAGATATACTTTAAATGAGGAAATTTCTTCTCCGCAGTTTGATACCTCATTCAACAAAATCGAATGGATACTTTTAAAGTTATAGCGATTTCAATGACCGTGCATAACAACAGCAAAGTTGCACTAAGTATAGGAAATCATTGATTTGTGTGTCAGTTATGACAGCAATCACACACAATTCAATGAATACCTAGTGCAACTTTGCTGTTGTTATGCGCGGTCATTGAAATCGCCATAACTTTAAAAGTATCCATTCGATTTTGTTGAATGAGGTATCAAACTGCGCAGAAGAAATGTGCTCATTCAATGTATATCTCAGATTTTTGGTACCGATTATACAGTTTGAATTAGCCAACCTCAAAGCACCTGGTAAGGGACTTTATGTGCTAGGTGTACATACTATGTACAGTATAATAATGTACAGCCTATACTAGTCAATCAATTGGCATTGGCACCACGACTGAAGTGGCTCACTGACTGGTACTGGCTACATACATACAGAGATAACAGATACCTGTGACCAGACCAGAGACAAACTGATCAAATAACTAATAATATAGCATGCTAGCTCACAGTGGCTGGCTACACTAATATTGGTTATACTCTGACCATCGAGGGTTTCCAAATTACACACTAGCACAACCCAGTGTAGAGTAATAATAATAATAATAATAATAATTAGTATTTATATAGCGCCTTTCCAAAGTGATCAAAGCGCTGTAATTTCGCTGCTGGTGAATCGTCAGAATCAGGTCGCATCAACTAGGGTGCTGCCAAACCTATCGCAAACCTATCCGCACTTAGATTGTAACATCCACCATTTTTCAATGCAGCTCCCCAAATACCATTGGGTCAAGGAATTTTTTGATAACCGAAACAACTAATCACAGATTTTGAAAGCAGGAGGAAACCGGAGATCCCGGAGAAAACCTGAGAGAGCGTGTATGGATCGTGATAAACCAAATGCACATAAAGCCCGACCGAGCACAGATTTCGAACCCGGGATTCATTGGTGCAAAGCGAGGGTATCTACCGCTGCGCCAACACGCTCTCCCCGTACATAGTACACAGTGACTGCATAGAGAGAGTGTTGGTAGATAGTTGACCTATGGTACTTTTCGATTCGTGCTAAGATTATAACTATACGACCCAAGTCTAGGACAATATTAGGCTACACCAATGAAAATTCCAACTTAAAAGACGAAACGAACATTGTTGTAACTCTCAACTAAAAATCTATTAATAAAACGAATATGTTATAGTATGATTTAACTGCAGACAAACCTTTGTGTCAAAAAACAAAACAATTTACAACAACATACCACAAGCAATGTATACTTACTAACAATGCCAATCACCACCGGACTCAATGACGTCACCCACGACACCTGCGTTTTGGTGACATCAAAGTACTCTACCCACTCAACGTAAAAGACACCAAGCGATGTCTTGAACCCCAGGGTCAAGACGAAGACGAAGAAGGTCGAGATGATGATGAGTAAACCCTTGCTTCCATCTGGAGAACTGGCTAGATACAAGGGATGATGAGACTCAGTGTCTCGATGATGATGTCGATGACGTCTTGGAAGGTCTTCTTGAAACTTGACATGAGTTGAACCCCGCCTCTCCTCCATCTTATCCATCATGTGGTGCTTTAGATGAGTTGAACCCCGCCTCTCATCCATCTGATCCATCATGTGGTGCTTTAGATGTTAGATGATAGTCTTTTAGTCTGTTTTTTTGTAGTTAGTGTTGTGTATTGTCTTGACAAAACATTGGTATATATAGGATAAGGGTCTTCAAGTTTATCCTCTACAGCGACATTTCATTTGATCAAATAGGTTCATGAATTTGTTCAAGTCTATGTGGTGTTTGAGATGCTAGAAGTCTCCGGGAAATTGTTGGTGTGACTAAGATCAAGACATCGGTCTTATACCACCAGTTATCCACTATTTGGTATTTCAGATTCTAGTCTCATGGGTATCTTAGTCGTGTGACTAGCAACGGAGAGGGTTTTCATTCAAATTTCCTAGCTCTACAATGGCATAACTACCACAGGTGTACGTGGTGTACGTGGTGTTCCAGATGTTATATCGGGATCTTAACACTTTCCAAAGTGACTATTAGTTTACAAAACTATGGTGATGAAATTCAATAATTTTGACATTTTTGAAACATTTTGTGAAATTTCGGAAAGTGTTAAGTGTTGCGCAGTTCCTAGATCAAATGCATTTGGTCCAATCAGTAAACGTATGTTTTCAAAGATTTCCTCTATACATCAACATTAAATTGCCGGCCCCAGATGCTATGCCAGTATAACTGCTACTATTATTTTATGTTTGACAACAATATTGTACACTATGATCTATCCAGGTGTGTTTCAGATACTTGATCAGGAATCTCGATTGATGTGTCTTCTCTCGACCAAAGACTTCGTCGAATCAACGACTTTTGAGTCTCCAAAGTTTTCACACTGCAACAAAAATACAGGTCAAGGTGCTATGTCAATAACTCAATAACTGATATTGGATATTGATATTGATATTTGACATCACAGTTGCAATGGAATCATAAGCGGTGAGTATGGTCTAGACCGAAGACATCGTCCAATCAACGACGTATGAGTCCGTCAAGTTTTCCTCTACAACGGAATTAATCACGGTTCACGTGCTTTGCCGATAACTTGGACGTTGCTGTAACTTTAAATTAACAACAAAAATGCAATGAAATACTGGGATGAATGAATATGGTTAAACTCTGCAAGCTTATTACATCATCCGTCCGTTGATGAATATAGTTCTAAACTCTGCAAGCTTATTACATCATCCGTCCGTTGATGAATATGGTTCTAAACTCTGCAAGCTTATTACATCATCCGTCCGTTGATGAATATGGTTCTAAACTCTGCAAGCTTATTACATCATCCGTCCGTTGATGAATATGGTTCTAAACTCTGCAAGCTTATTACATCATCCGTCCGTTGATGAATATGGTTCTAAACTCTGCAAGCTTATTACATCATCCGTCCGTTGATGAATATGGTTCTAAACTCTGCAAGCTTATTACATCATCCGTCCGTTGATGAATATGGTTAATCTCTGCAAGCTTATTACATCATCCGTCTGTTGATGTCTTACGCAACCATTTATATAACTCGACTGGTGAAAATTCAGGCACCGTCTAAACATGTCAAAGCATTGACAAATATACTCAATGAAATAATTATTATTATGTAAATCTGTATTAAGATAATAATGATACTTTATCTATATCGGTATTAAATAATATCATAATAAAAACAGTGTTATCAGAAAAAATCAGATAACGGTGTTGTCAAAAGGATACACCAAGGACGGTGGAACGATTTTAGAAGATGGTGTTTCAAAGCCCAAAATTGGATCGGCACCGTCGGCAGTCGAATATGACTACATACGACAGTAGGGCTGGTGCTTATTCCGTGTCCTAGGGCAGGATTTGAAAGGTTTGGGATCATTTTGCCAAATTCCCACAAAAAAGAGGGATTTGGGTGGAAAATCTGCTAATTATTTGTATGTTTTTTGGTTCGTTTTTTTGTATGATAAATTAAACGTGGGGTTCATTGGATGATAGTGGTTATTTAAAAAAATAGGTGTTGTCTTATGGTGTATGAGAGCACGGTTGAAAATGGTGAAAGGGTTGCGTACCCATGTACTAAAAACCTGGCCAGTAGGCTCCCCCTCCCCCCTCCCCCCTCCCCCCCCCCAAACCTGGCCAGTAGGCTCCCCCCTCCTTCCCCCCCCCTGCCCCCCCCCCCCCCCGTGTTCTAGAGGGCAAGGGCGAAATAGTTTGCTTGTAGCAGTCAGTTGACAGATAGATGAGGCAACATTCTATATAGTTTCGAGTACATTTTCTCAGTCAATGAATAAGATAAGGTTTCTCATGTAATTCTTCCAGACATTAACAAAAGCCGTCCGGAGCCATATTCCGAATTTTTAAAAATAAAATATAAAGTCAACTGATTTTACAAATGTTGATTAGTTAAAAAAAGAAATCGCACCCCGGGCACTGCGCCATTTTGTTAGTGAAGGAAGCAACACTTCTTCCTATCATCTCACTTTTCCCTTATTGTTGATTAGGATGGATTCTACACATTTAGAGCAATTCTTTCCTATACGTCGTAAAATTAAAGCAATTTATCACCGCTGAGTGTTTAAACGTTACCATATCTCAGTGTAAACTATTTTGGACTTTGATTTGGGTAATTTGAGTCAAAAAGGTTATCAATCAAATCAGACTTATTGGTTTATATAGATTATTTATAGAAACAATACCTTGTTGTACCATATGGTTTACAAAGTCAACATCGGACCCTTGAAGGCGGTCCGCAGATCACTTATTACGCAGACGACGGTGGCTACGAACGGCCGTTAATTTTGAATTTCCGTTGGTTTCAATGTAACAATGGATTTTGATTATATGACCCCATAAAATTCATCATAGGTTAGAAGAAAAATTTTCCAATCCAAAACCGTTCGGGATGGCTAATCATCCCAATTGTAAATGCTATTTTTTGAATTTAAACCGTTGTTAAGCGGTCGTCCCATTCACTTGATCAGGTAACCTCGTTCGCATATTTTAACCTGAATACTCGTGAATACGCCTATGTCCAGCGTCGTCTGTTATTACGCTTGTAGTTCCGCCCAATTTTCGTTGCTTCCTTTGATATGTTAACACTTTCCACGCGGATTACATTCCAACATTTCACAAAATATTTCAAAAATGTCAAAATAATTAAATGTCATTACCAAACTTGGAATCACTATGAGAAATGCATTACATTAAGGCCAAACATATAGCATTGATTCAGTAATCCTTGAGATAGACCTTGAAAGTTAGGAAAGGTTTCTGACACATCTGTTTTCGATGGTAATGGGTAAAACCAATATAACCGCGTGAAAAGTGTTAAAAGCTGGAAAATAAATGATGTTGTATGTAATTGTTTGACCCCTGATAATGTTTCCTTGGTCATCGTCATATTAGACATGTTGCTACAAAGTTAGAGCCGTTCAAGCGTTATTGCGTCCCCGGGATGATCCTTGCAGGCCCGTCAGATGGGGGGCGACGGTTGCGATCGCCCCGCCCCCCCCCCCCCCTTTGATTTTGTTTTGTTTTGTTTTGTTTTTTAAGGTAAAAATTGCGTTTTTCTTAGTTTCAAATATCAATGATAGTAAAACTACTCATAAAACATTGACTACAGTGCTTTTTGGACTGCGAAATTTTGTGTCCGTGCGAAATCTTTTGGGGCAACCTTTTACGAAAATTTTAGGTGAAAACGCCCCCCCCCCCCCCCCCCCCCCTTGGGCAAAAGTGTCTTACGGGGATGCCTTGCAAGATCCTTTGAGTTTGAGGAAATAATCTGTGAGGCCAATCAACGCTTTTCAAACTTTGACCCGTGGATCACGTTTGATCTCACCCCTTCAAAATAGTTCCCCATCATAAGGTCTGTTGCTACCGTGTTTTATGCAACAAAACCCATTCAAAATTTGACCATATGTTGACCTTTGAACTATAACCCCGCTTCAAATTGATCCTGGTCAAAAGGTTTATTGTCACCAAGATCATAAGGTTACAAGGCCCGCTTAGCAGCGTTATAAATTGATGCCCTGAAAACCGTCAACAAATTTAAATATTCGCCTTCCATTCAAGCTGGTTGCTATATATGACATAATTCTCGTGTGCAACCAACCGGCTGTATTGAGTAGTTTAAAGGCATGAGCGTAGATGTAATTTGCAACATAATGGAAACTTACCCATGCAGTTAGCCCCGAATTTAAATATATGCACTGGGTAATCCTCTCGTAGTATTGATAACAATAAGTTTACGTACCAGAGCGAATAAATAGCGCTTCTAAGCGGGCAATTTATGTCATGTGAGGTCACTCGTAGCAATTTTGTAATTCGACCTCTCTATAATCTTTGAAATCAATAGTAGCGTAGCCAGAGAAGAGGAGGCGACCTCCACCCCCAATATTTGCATCGCGTCGGTTGAGATTGGCACTGTCGATTCATTTGACCAGGGGAATCATGGAATTATGACGGTTAAAAGTACAAAGGAGTAAAGGACGCTCTAATTATACCTATATATCCTGGGTACAAATATAGTTATTGTTCACGTGCTAAAATGAATTTTAATAGAAGCTCGTTCCGTTCAAAGAAGAAATGTAGCTCAATCATGGCAAAATTTAGTGTTAAAAAGCAAATTGTCATGCGCTACGCGCGCATTCGTTTATTCGGTAAGGTCTTGTTGCTTTACTTTCATTTTTTGCCCGCCCCCATGTGTGAAAAACCTTGTAACGCCACTGGAAAACTTTGTCTCTATAGTCAACCTATCACTAAAGCATCATTGCTACAAAGTTTGGATGGAATCAAGGTTACCATTTTCACATGATAGTAATTTACATATCCTTACATGAAACTTCAACATACAGGGTAAAAGGGGCACTTCTTTTCACAAAAACTTTCAGGCATCCGTATACATGCATGTACTGTAGTATAGTGCCGAAAAGACTCATACTTTAAAAACAATATCGACCATTGTGTTATCAGGATACACTAATTTTTGTAAAGACCCCTTTAAAGAATGGCTTGAAGGGAATAGCGCATGGTGAGGAAAAGAAACCACTGACGACGATTTTGTACCAGCTAAACCTTAGCTCATAACTAATACATCACATATCACTTACATCATACCATAGAAAATGTGTTCAATCAAATGAAGGATGGTTGATTGAGCGCGCCGTACACATTGGGTTAAGAGATTGTTGTAGAGTCGCACACAATACGGCTTGCATGTAAACATACTGTTGGTGCCAATTTAGGGTTCTTGCGACCTGTACCCATTGGGGCTATTCTGTCACCTTGGTTTACGCCCTCAACGTTGATATTTTAACGTTGTTGACAGAAGAACTCGGATGGTTCCAGGCTGCGGAAAATCACGGTATTTTTACCAGCACAATTTCTCATTTAACGACGATTTGAACGACTTCAGGATTATATACGCTCATCTGCGATGCAGCGGAATATTTTCTGGTAACGGTAAAGCACTATAGGATTATTGAATTATATCAGCAAGGTGTGAAAATCATCATTTGGAAATCGTTTGTTTCTTGTTTTATCAAAGTGTTGCGTTAGAAAATAACCCGGTCTGCGAGCCATCTCAGAAGGGAGAACTATCAAAAAAGGCCCTACATTTCAGTAGAAATACCCATTATAAGGATATTTGCGGCAGTGGTAGATGGACAAAATATTTAAGCTTGTATATCGCTATCGATTTCCTGCATTGAACGTGTTATAAGGACATGAAATGAAATCTAAATCTTCATCGTCATGTAAAATAAGAAGTAAAGTTAATGGAAAAGTACAACTTTGCTAGGATACGTGTTTCGCAGAGCAGATGATAGAGGGCGCTATAACCAATGTTACGTTAGCTCCAGGCAGTGCAGGATATGATTATACAAGCAGGCAACATTTTCAATCTAATGTATAGATTGGAACATTTACCACTGAATAAGGCTTCATTGAATCAAATGGATATTTGTGGCATGTATTAAAGTAGTCACCAATAGAACCTTGGAATATTAAATACCACTGAATCAGTGATTGACTGACCCAGCCTTCATCATTTTAGAAAGAAGTCAGAAATATGTACTAAGCAATTATGCTAAGGGAGACCAATAGTCGACCTACCAGTCCAGCCTGTGGCTTGCATACAGTGCCAGCAGACCAAGGACGGGGGTGCTGGGGTGCATAGCACTTGCGCATGCAGAGAATATCAAGTAAAATAACCGGCTTTAGGATGGCGCATGATTCGCATGAAGCTTCACTATTCTCTGGTTCAAAGAACAGTAGAACAAGCAGTAACATTGATTGTGCTGTAACATTGGAGGCATTATTGAGGCGGGCTGAGTTGTTGTGCAGAATGAAATCTATGGAAAGTCAACGACAAATAGCAAGGGAAGAAGAAGCGTTACGCTGGAAGAAAGAGAAGCTTGTCATCGAAACAGAAATGGCAATGACGGAAGCAAGATTGCAGGTGTATGCAACTGCATCAAGGTCATCATCAAGTGTGTGCTTATCATCCAAGGAAAGTACGGCCCGTGTTGAAAAATGGGTACAAGATTCACATGGACATAAAATGTCAATGATTGACGACGCCAGCCCATTGAGCGATATTCCGAACTCCAGCAAAAATGGCAGTGTACAACAACGGTTAGTGCAATGTGACGCAGATAAAGCTGAAGGGATCAGTAGTAACGTAGTTCAGGATAAAGTCGATAACGCAGAAAGTGGTCGAGAAATCAAACATGGAACTTCACCCGATTATCAGGGCCAACATGCATCTAGTAGTCAAGAGGTAGCAGAGAGCCCAAGAATTAACAAATCAAAAACTCCAAGCTATATCAGTCCCACAATGCACCCTGGTAGCAGAGACATTGATCCAAATTGCACCATGGCAGGTCAAGCAGTACAGCAGAAATTTGAGAACAACGGTTATCAACATTGCGCCATGACCAGTCAACCGGCATCACAAAACGTGACATTGAATAACCAAGATACTTTTATGCCAAGTCCAGGGTACTACAGTCCCAGAATGCACGCTGACAGTGGGAGCGGTAATCAAACAGCAACACAGAATGCAACCGTTAGTAACCAGAATACACCAGAGCAAGTTTACTTCAATCCCAGAATGCATGCTGATAGTGGGAGCGGTGATCAATATAGCACCAGGACTAATCAAGCTGCAGCACAGAATATATCCGTAGATAATCAGAATACGCCAGGGCAAAATTACACTAATCCCAGCATGCAATATGCAAATAACCTGAACCATGCAGTGGGTTTTCAACCAGAGTTTCAACACCAAGACAGAAGGTTTCAGACACAACTTGATGAAATTGGCCTTTTAATGACAACGTTGATAAATCAACTAAATAGACTGAATCTTCCTCAGAGAAATATCAATCCGTTGTATGGCAACATGGAGGATAAAGGCCAGTCTCAACAAGATCATCAAAGATCACAGAGACCAAGTACAAGAAATAGCACGACAGATGAAAATATGACGATGACGGCAACCAAATGGTGCTTCAGCTGTGAAAATAAATCGCACTACACAGAAGAGTGCCGAAACATTATGAAGGACCCATACGACGACAGAATAACCAGTTTGAAGAAGCATGGAGTGTGCTTTGGCTGTCTTAGGAAAGCAGGACATTTGGTCAAGGATTGTAGAAGCAGGTTGAACTGCAAAACCTGTAATCGTAAGCACCCCACAATCTTACATCGGGACTGGGGGATACAGAAACAATCAGCTGAAAGAGAAAACAGAAACCAGATACAGAAACAATCAGCTGAAATAGAAAACAGTAAACAGATACAGAAACAATCAGCTGAAAGAGAAAACAGTAAACAGATACAGAAACAATCAGCTGAAAGAGAAAACCAGGAACCAAAGGTTGAAGCCATGCGTTCTACCTCATGTGGCCTAACCGGGGCCGGTTTTGCAGGTTCACTGCTGTCAGTGGTGCCAGTCACCGTGAGATCAACAGAGACAGGACGACAAGTCAGCACATATGCGCTGCTAGATAGTAAAAGTACTACAGTCTTCTGTACAGCAAGTCTACAAAAGAAACTGGCCGTAAAGGGAAACAAGACAAAGATCAGTATACAAACCATCAACGGTGTGAAGGACACAAACACATACAAGTTAGAAGGATTGACTGTAGCAGACTACATGGGAGATAACAAGATAGATTTACCAGAAACGTACGTTCAAGCCACAATACCAGTGATCAAGGACGACATTATGGTGAAAAAAGACTTAGAGCCGTGGCCGTACCTCCACGAAGTCAAGATTCCAGATGTGCAACTTGAGCCTGGACATCAAGTAGAACTTATGATTGGAAATAATGTGCCTAAAGCACTAGAGCCAATACAGATTATCCAATGCCAAGATGGCGGACCCTTCGCATGCAAAACTCGGCTGGGATGGGAGGTCCACGGTATGGTAAAACAGAGAGACAGAGTTTCCGTACATAGAGTAAAGGTGTTGGCAAATGATTCGGGTGATGTGGTTGGCAAGATCAGAAAGAAGAAAGCAGTTAAGAATCAAGGATGTGACAAAAGGACACAGCAACGACATGACGGAGTAAATACAGACGTCATTGAAAATAAAAGTCAGGAAATACAGAACCAAGCTTTTCCAGCGGAGATAAAGAGCTTGGAAACAATGCAGAAATGTGACAAAGTAGACCAAGCAACATGTGAAATTGAGATGACAGTTAATAGCAGACCTGTCACTAAAGCATCAAAAGACCCATATGATAATGAAGCTCTGAATGATGCAAATCATTTGCTTATGAAAGTGAAACCACAATACCACGACTTCTCTCTGACTCTGAAGAACAGTATACCAGGCATCGATGGGTAAGAGAATATTTACCTCAATTACAGCAGCGTCAAAAGTGGTTGAATCCTCAACGTAACGTTCAAGTGGACGACATTGTTCTTATCGTTGATGATACCGCACCAAGAAACACATGGAGAATGGGAAAGGTCGAGGAGACCATGCCAGACAAGCATGGATATGTACGACAAGTCAAGGTAAAGACTCGGACGTCAACCATTGTGAGACCAATAAGTAAGCTATGCCTACTGTTGGAGGCTGATATTCCTGAACAATTACCAACAGCAGTGGCAGCAGTTGCAGATAAAGACTCAAATCCGAGTGACCATGACACAAGATCAGATGTGAACAATACAGATGAGACCACTGATCAGTGTCACACGTACACAAGAACAGGCAGAAAAATCAAGCCAGCCAATCGGCTGGACCTGTAATTTGCTCCAGAAAGCCAGAAATATGACAAACTCTTATCATCAATGACCTACAAAGGCAGCAGTTCCATGCAGCAGTCGACGCGAGGATCTTCATGGCAGCGTCAATGTTTAACCTCCAGGAGAGAGAATGGCAGCCGGTCCAATGAACAGCGCCGTACGTGTCCATCTCTTCAAAGCGGATATACCATAATGGCTGCATATGTGTCTGTGTGGAATGGAATTGAAAAATCTGTGCATCATAGGAACTGATATTTTTAGAAAAAAGACTGCAGGTTGACTTAATCTATCATGCGTGTTGTAGCTAATTGCGCATTTTTGGGCACTTTTCTGTGTTTTTTGCCAAAATTATGAAATTTAGTTTTGCATTGTTGAAACTGTGTTTTCAAGTTTAATGTACCAAGTCAATTTGCGGTCTACAGTGTTGAATATTCATATATGATGGATGAGAAAAAATTCTCATCATTTTGAAAGCATTCAGATGCACAATGCTTAAGCCACGGATAACACGGTGGAGCAGAAGTCTACTGCTCTCACCATTACATACGGCATGTAGAGGTGTTGGATGAATTTTCTGTGAAACGGGAATCCTTGTATTTTTTCATTGATCTCACCCCTTTGTGGTGTTTCTTGGCCAAATTTAGCTTTGTCAGTTTCAAGACATTCCTGTTTTCATGAAATTAATTCTCACGCCTGCACTGCTCACACCTTTTCAAGCACTGACATACACATGCCTGTGTGCATGATCTACTATGATGTGACCTGAGGGGTTGGTATGATATAGCCTATTTTCACCCATGTATATAGGTGAGGCTTATAAAATGAATAATGCTGAAAGGTTTATTTTTGTAAGTACATTGCCAAGAGAACTATGTCTGCAAGTTCACCAGGACATTGGACCGCAGCAAGGAAGATGGCAATGAATCTGATAAGTGGAGCTTTAGTTTGTGTGCTCCATATTACTATAAAATCCAACACCCATTAGCACAGGTCACATCACTGATCCATTCAAGTTGTGAATGGTACCCAAAGATGTTTCCAAAATGGAAACTTGCTCATCAGCTGGAGAAGAGCTACATTGACTCTTATGACTCTTATGACTCTGTTAGGCTCACATATTATAAATGTGTTAATATATGTTAATGTGGATTATGATCTCTACTACATGCTAAAGTGATTCACATGGCTATAATCATATTGCCAGCTATATTGTGGTGACATACTAGTATGGTTTGGTAAGGTTTTTCAATACCAAATTTTGTGTCATTTTATGGTGCACTGTTAGTGCTATTTGTTTTGCATGGTCGTTTTCTTTAGGAGCCGTACTTACCAAGTCAAACCGAGTATTGCATTTTGAAATGTTTAGATTAAGGAAAGATGAGACAATCATTTTGGATTGTTCCACATTTAAATTTATAGATTGATTAATGATATTTGAAGGGATGAGACTAGTTTTTGGAGATTTGTAATTCTGAAACCTTGTGATCAAGGTTTCATCTTCTCAAATTTGATGAATGATTGGTAAATTTGATTACATTCTTTACCAGACTTGGTACATTTGGCTAAGTACCATTCTGGTATGTGTTGTTTTTTGCCAGATTACATGTAGTCTTAAAAGAGGACAGCATCGACACTTTGATTCTCTTCAGATAATTCTCTTTAATAGCATTTGTTTAACATGCACAAGTGATAATGTAAATGAGTTACACTCTTAAGAAGAAGTGTCCAGTTATAATAACCAGATCGAATGAGTTGAAATGTTTGGCTGATTTCAATTCAATGCACCCGATTTTTGGCACCCGATTTTTGCAAATTTACTGTAATTGTAATGTTTTTACATAGACAATTAGGGGCCGGAATGTTGGTGCCAATTTAGGGTTCTTGCGACCTGTACCCATTGGGGCTATTCTGTCACCTTGGTTTACGCCCTCAACGTTGATATTTTAACGTTGTTGACAGAAGAACTCGGATGGTTCCAGGCTGCGGAAAATCACGGTATTTTTACCAGCACAATTTCTCATTTAACGACGATTTGAACGACTTCAGGATTATATACGCTCATCTGCGATGCAGCGGAATATTTTCTGGTAACGGTAAAGCACTATAGGATTATTGAATTATATCAGCAAGGTGTGAAAATCATCATTTGGAAATCGTTTGTTTCTTGTTTTATCAAAGTGTTGCGTTAGAAAATAACCCGGTCTGCGAGCCATCTCAGAAGGGAGAACTATCAAAAAAGGCCCTACACATACGTATAACAATTACAGACTGCGCCAATGTCCAACTTGTTTAGATTCAAATAGTCGCCGCGCGCTGTTCAATTTTCGTTAGAATCCTCACCATGACCGCTTCCCTTTAATACTTCAGCCATATGGAATGGCTTTAAAAAGCCATTCCATATGGTTGAAGTATTAAGCCATTCTTTAATGTTTGAATGTATTCTAACATTCTAAAGACGCACGCTTGTATCAGCTTAAATGCCTCTGTTCAGTTTGGCTCTTCAAATTCAGTCCTATTTATTACCAGCCGATTTAAGATATTGTATCCAGATTTCGCATGCCTCGCAGGTTTTTCACCATTTTGGATTTGCTTTAACACTTTCCACGCGGCAGGCAGCTGCAGACGACATTCCAAATGTTCACAAAATGTTTCAAAAATGTCAAAAAAATTAAATTTCATAACCATAATTATTTGGAATCACCATGTGAAATGCATTGAAAAAAGTACAAACATACCTAATATTGGTTCAGTAATCCTTGAGATAGACTTTGATAATTGCGAAAGGTTTCTGAAAAATCTGTTTGTATATGGTAAAACTAACAGCCGCGAGGAAAGTGTTAAAATACCAGGTTGATGTAACATTATGATGCAATGGTCGAGTTCAATTTTTTTTTGAATGAAAGCGAAATATGCGGTCTTTCTAGCGCTATCATTGGTTTTTAAATATTCAGGCCTGGGTTTTTTGTGACGCATTCACACAAAAAAGTGCCCGTTCTTTTTGACTCACCATTTACACAGCGCGCACCGAAAAAGGGGCCATTTCATAGTCCCTTTCGGAACCACACATACTACTTCTCCAGGGGGGGTGTACTTAGTGAATATTGGTATGGTTATGGGGATGTGCCGCCAAATAGGGTCCCATTTTTCACGCTCTGGTAAATGGATGACCACTTTTCAACGCCATTTGAAAATTTGTAAATTTATTGGTCTAAGATCCTAAATGTTGCTGTCTTTCGCCGAAATATTAGCAAAATCTGACAAATATATATGAAAATTATTGGTTTGTGCTAAATATATGGGTCCATTTTCTTCCGAAAATTTGTAAATGTTTGGGTCAATTTTCATTTTGATGGCCCCCCCCCCCCCCCGGGTAACTACTTTCCATCTGAGACAATGATGGGGCGAGGTGGCGCAGGTTAGAGCGTCGTAACACTGCTGCGCACCATAGTTCTGTTGGTGGATCGTTTGAGCGTTAGTTCAATACGATACACCAACACAGCCTCGTCCCCATGCCTCTTTCAGACCGTGCCGACTGAAGTAGGCATGTACATAGGCGCACCGTGGTTATGAAGTCACGTAGAAATGTTGGTGCCGTGTATCGGAAGAGCTATCCCCGAGCACGTTAAAAGGTCACAGACTCCTTCGATAGGGGATCACCCTGGTGTGTGTAACATATATAATGTATTCCTATACGTACCTCCACTAGGCGTGGCGCACCAACGGAGTAAACAAATAGCCAAGAAAGAATGATGGAAGCAACTATAAGCTGCTTCCATTGTTCCGTCCAAGGACGACCGATAATGATGATCTGAGACAATCAAGATTCAGTAAAGTGCTTCATAAAGGTTTGAAATATAAATAATATCCATAAATTTAATAAAACAAGTGTATAATATAATACTTTAAATATATAGAATATCTATGACAGGCATTCTCAAATGGTGGCGCGCGCGCCACTTGTGGCGCATCAAGGCATCCTAAGTGGCGCGAGAGTGTTTAAAATTTGTTTTTGAAAAAAATTCATATCATGATATTGTCAGATTTCATCGGTCAGATGTATTATAAAGACAGTAATTTTTCTCGCGCTGCGCGCGCATGTGCCCTCAAAAGAGTAATATTAGTTATTATGTTGCCTACAAATATTTTGTGAAGGGATTTTTGCCATTGTAAATTCTAACAAATATGACCAAGTGGAGCTTCAACAAGTTGGTTACTTAAATGTGGCGCATCAGTAAATCTAGTTGAGAAAGCCTGATCTATGAGCTTCGTAAGTCCTTATACACCTAGCACATAAAGTCCCTGACCAGGTGCTTTGAGGTTGGCTAATTCAAAATATATGATCGGTACCAAAAATCTGAGATAAACATTAAATGAGCAAATTTCTTCTCCGCAGTTTGATACCTCATTCAACAAAATCGAATGGATACTTTTAAAGTTATGTCGATTTCAATGACCGCGCATGCAACAGAAAAGTTGCACTAGGTATAGGAAATCATTGATTTGTGTGTGATTTACCATAGACGGTAAAAATCAATGTTTTACCCGTCTATGGATTTACTCACTGAAAAACTCACAGCTTATCAGCTAAGACTTGTATTCTTCACAGCCGGATACACCCTTTGTCCCGCACATTGCGGTTATCACTAAAGACCCATTCATCTGTCTCGTTCAAATAGCACACAGTTATGACAGTAATCACACACAAATCAATGATTCCTATACCTAGTGCAACTTTTCTGTTGCATGCGCGGTCATTGAAATCGCCATAACTTTAAAAGTATCCATTCGATTTTGTTGAATGAGGTATCAAACTGCGGAGAAGAAATTTGCTCATTTAATGTACATCTCAGATTTTTGGTACCGATTATATATTTTGAATTAGTCAACCTCAAAGCACCTGGTCAGGGACTTTATGTGCTAGGTGTATATTACTTCACCATAGCTTTCCGTCGTTTTCCTGACCTCTAACATTACGACGAAGAAGTCACTATGTTCGACGGAACTTTAGGTGTCTTCAAACCGATTCTGGTTTCTCTTGATGTTCCCACTTTTTTGTTTATACTCACTATATAGGTGGTGATTCCTTTAATATATGCGCATCATATGCCAAGTACAAAAATACACTGAATATAGTGATATACGTAAATTGATATTATACACCTAGCAACAAAAGTCCCGGACCAGATGCTTTGAGGTTGGCTAATTCAAAATAGATAATCGATACCAAAAATCTGAGATATACATTTAATGAGCAAATTTCTTCTCCGCAGTTTGATACCCCATTCAACAAAATCGAATGGACACTTTTAAAGTTATGGCGATTTCAATGACCGCGCATAACAACAGCAAAGTTGCACTTGGTATAGGAAATCATTGATTTGTATGAAAGTCTTTGCTATCTTTACACACACATTTTCAGGGCGTAATCACACACAAATCAATGATTTCCTATACCTAGTGCAACTTTGCTGTTGTTATGCGCGGTCATTGAAACCGCCGTAACTTAAAAAGTATCCATTCGATTTTGTTGAATGAGGTATCAAACTGCGGGGAAGAAATTTGCTCATTTAATGTATATTTCAGATTTTTGGTACCGATAATCTATTTTGAATTAGCCAACCTCAAAGCACCTGCTCCGGGACTTTTGTTGCTAGGTGTATTTCGTCCTACAACGTCGCGAATCAAGAAACTAAACCATAATGAGTGGACCCGAATAGTCACATATGATCCACTGATCATGCTTATAGCAACAGCATCGCTAACAAAAGCATCGCATTCAGATATCGAGATTTATAGATCCTCCTTCGCGGGAAACCTCCGGGCTGAGACAAGAAACTAAACCATGAGAGTGGCACCATCTACTCAGTCACGTATATGATCCATTGATCATGTTGATGGCAACAACATCGCTAACAAAACCATCGCACTCGGATAGGGTAAGGTCCCCTTTCGCGGGAAATCTACGGGGACCTACGGGGCCGAGACAAGAAACTAAACCATGAGCAGATGAGGAGGGCACATATCTACTCAGTCACGTATATGATCTACAGTCACGTATATGATCTACTGCTAGAAACAGCGTCGCTACCAAAACCATCGCACTCGAGTAACGAGGTTTAGATCCCCTTTCGCTGGAAACCTCCGGGACCGAGACAAGAAACTAAACCATGAGGAGGGGACATATCTAAGCTTTGAATATGATCCACTGATAGCAACAGCATCGCTATTAACAAAACCATCGCGCTCGGATAACGAGGTTACCCACGAAATTGGATCTAAACCATTCAGGAGAAATCCTCCAACGCTGTAGGGGAAAATATCTATTTACGTTATTAGGCCGTAAACCTGGTTTTAATAAAGATAAATTTCATACTTGAAAACCCTAATGAATCTCTTACTGAATATTTTTACCGACATTTTAATAATGCCAATTATAGGATACATCAAATATCATAATCAATTTAATTATTTCAGAATTAATACCATTAGGCTATTATTAACTTCAGTTATTAGTTATAGTCATATAAAATAATATGTTAATTGTGCACACATTTTGTTATAACTTAGCACAACCATATTTAGCGATTAAGCGTTGTATAGTATAAGAAAAATTAAATTGGACTCAATTCTGATTTGTTTAAAGTCAAGATTTGACAATGGTGCAGACATACCGTCTACCCTATAAATTTGCTTATTGCCAAAAAGTTTGTCAGACATTCGTGTCCGTCAGACCGCATGCCCGTTCCCACTCGTCATGTATTTCAATCTGAAACAATGGACAGTGAGTCCCCGTGTCCCGACAGTGAGTCCCCGTGTCCCGACGATCCCCTCTGGATGAACCGACGACCACTGTGGAATCCACAACGTTAGCATCGGCCTCATCCCCCGGCGTCTCATCAAGGAATACGTCATTGTCAATGCCTTCGTCATATAAGTTGTCAGTGGTTACGATGTTGTCCAATAACTCTCCGCTACTAGCACCTCTGGACATGTGGAGTTGTTTTAACGCTAATTTGGCATACAGTTTATTTACTATACGCTCCTTTAGTACACACGTAGCGTATACAAGCAAGGTTGAGACGGCAAGAGCGGTTCCAGCAAAATAGAAGGACACGTTGTAGTTGCCTGTGGAATCGTACAGGTAACCTAGGAAATGAAGATTGAAAAAAGAAGGAATAAATAGTTTTAGGTATTTCAAGATCGAAATAAGCCAAGTTAGCTATGGCAGACCATGCATACTGAACTCTTATGCACCAATTGCTCCGAACCATCAAGGGGTGGCTCTATAATGCAAGCAGAAGACGATCTCGATCGGCCAAACTTGGCCAAAGTCATCAAAAAAGTGCCGACATAAATTGGCTGCGCAGATAATATCATTATTTTGCTTATTTACCCAAAATTACGAAGTTGCCATCAACTTGTAGGCAATTTTAGGTACTAATGAAAAGTTGGTCAACTTTGCCAACATTCGGTATTTCCCCTTTGCATAAAAACTCTGACGTGACTAATGCCGAGTGAAAGTGTAAGTTTATTCCACTTCATACATCTTTAATATGTAGGACCTGTTAAGTTTTTCTTTAGGCCGCGATCTTTAAACCTGACAACACTTTCACGGGCGCCGTGTCTGAATATTAATTTCTTGTACACGCCGTCAATTCAGGGGTTATCGTAGTCTGCTTCGTATGTGTATTTCACTGTCACACAATCGAACAACACCCTCTCATAGTTGTTGAGAGTGATGTACAGTCATCACAAGAAGTAACTGACCAGGTAATAAACATGCTGATAACTCTAAAAGTATAACTCCTACATAAACATATTTAATTATAAAGTTGTTAAAAATTGTCTCTTCTTGAATTTGAGATATTACACGCTAAGAATGGTTGATTAATGAGGAAGTTACGATCCTAAACGTTAGGGCAAGTCTTATTTTCATTTTAACATTTTCTTTGCAACACGGGGAGAGTACGACAGGTAAAGCGTGTGTGCCGTATTGATTAACCGTAACAATGCCACCGGCCGACTATCCAACAACCAGGCCATCGACGGGTCAATTGGCACTACCACTACCAGTAATCAATAATTTGCCGGTCTGAGTCCCCGTGTTGATAATGAAAATGTGAAAATGAAAATCAGACTTGACAGTACATTTAGGATTGTAACTTCCTTAATAATCAGCCATTCTTAGCGTGTAATATCTCAAATTCAAGAAGAGAAATTTCTCAACATGTTTATAATTTAATATGTTTATGTAGGAGTTATACTTTTAGAGTTATCAGCACATTTATTACCTGGTCAGTTACTTATTGTGATGACTGTATTACAATAGTACGTACCTGCCACCACTCCACCAGTCAGGTCTCCAAAACCCCAAAACAGATACAGCATGCCAAGCGACGTATCCTCGTAGCTTGGTTTGACGAATGTTTTCACCATAACACACATCAACGTGTTGGCAATCCCCGCACTAGCTCCCTGCACCGCGGCTGTTATGCACAAAACTGGAAAGAACCTGGCTAAGGGTACCAGATACGTGAACACGGAACATACTCCTAACGAGAGAACTAAGCAGGTCTCAGAGGTGATGAAACCGCGGTCGATCAACCACCCGTGTCCTACTCGACCAATCAGGGATCCGATACCCATTAAAGAAAGCAATAAAGAAGCGTCTGCCTCCGAGATCCCGTCGGATATTGCGCGCGCAGCTTGGTGAGTGACGGTGGCGTACCAACCGATGGCAACGCAGAAAATGGCCGGAATCATGATCACGAAGAGTGGACTAAGAAATACACCCGGTATGCCGTAGCACGTGGCTATGAACATAATCAACGAGGTCAGCATAGTTTTAAATTTGTGAAAGTATTTTTGGAATGTGCTGCTCAGATGTCCTGAAATTAGCAATGGTGGAGGTGGTTCCGGTGACTTTAAATATTTCGGCCCGTCACACACTGTTGTCATCTCTAGAATGGGTTGTTCGTTCTCAGTTTGTACCGGAAGTTCTTTATTTGAATGTTTGTCACGTGAGGTAGACGACATAGGAGTGACATTGAACGATAGGTCTTCTACAAATCCAGCATTCTGGTAGGTCATCTTATTGCAAGGGATGTCTATTACAGGAGGTAAAACTTGGACCGCCGGTTTTGATTTGGATTTTAAGCTGCGTCTGGATTTGGAATGCTTTATTGGTCGTAGGAGGGCGCCGCAAGCGGCGATGTTCAGTAGAAGTGCGGAGAATATAAACATGGCGCCTCGCCAACCGCCAAACCAGTAGATAAACTCGACAGATAATGGCGGGAAAATCAGCTGGCCTATACTAACTCCGGCAAATGCTATGCCGTTGGCTAACCCATAGTTATCGTCAAAATAATCGGCGATGACCAGAACGGATGTACTACAGATCAGCCCATAACCGAAGGCTGTAAATATAATATACAAAGAAAGGAGGTAAAATAGTTTTATTATGATATCAGAATTACTTCCTTTATAATCAATGCAGGCTATGAGATTTCAGAAACATGAAAACGCGGCAAACGGTTTTTGAACCACCTTCAACATAAGAATACCCTTTAAAAGTGGTACCTCACAAGTACTATACAGGGTGAGTCAAAAAGACTGCAATAGTGGAAAGAAGCCATTTTGTTTTCAAAACCAAAATGAATTTTAAAACTTTTTAAACGTTGCAAGAATGATGTATTTAATCCTAATTTTGTGTGAAAAAATGAAGTCGATTGCATTTTTCGTTTGTCTTTGGTGACCCTCTTTGCTGCACAACCAATTTACCTGTTTGTCCAAGAGCACAGTGATTTTCATTTGAAATGGCACACATTGCATTTTCATATTTGAATATCCCGCCAACAACAAAAATGGAAAATGTCAGTTTTTTATTAAAATTTAGATTATTATACGCTTTCATAGCATGGGTGTGATTATAATTGATTATGCTAACTCACATGTAAAGGATGCATCAAATTCCAATAACATCACAAATGAACTCAAGTTTCCAAATTTGAATGAGAGACACATTTTACGATCTTATGCATATTTTGGGTATCTCGTGGACAAACGTGTGAAATGGGTGCACTGGTCAAAAGGTTCACCAAAGGCAAACGGAAAATGTAATAGACTTCATGTTTTCACACAAAGTTAGGATTAAATACATCATTCTTGCAACGTTTAAAAAGTTTTAAAATTCATTTTGGTTTTGAAAACAAAATGGCTTCTTTCCACTATTGCAGTCTTTTTGACTCACCCTGTACTTTGACCAGCTACTAATTGGCGAGCCTTCTTACAGCAGCGAACTGTAAACCAGAACTATATTGTGTTTCTATTCAAAGCAACTCATTATATGTTTTATTAAAGGAATTATATGTTTTTGATGAAAACTTTCACAAAAGGTATCATAGCTCAGTACTCAAAGAAAAACGGTATCAGTTGAGCAGTTTCTGGCTATCTCTGAGCTTAGACCGATTCTGGAATTTTATGGCAAAAACACCATGGATTGTATATTGATACAATACATGGGGTTTACGATCCAACCTATTTTCCACCATCCTGTACTCTGACGATTACCTTATCGGCATGAAACTCATTTTTCCGGAAGGTCTATACTTCTGAATTTGTATTACTCTCTGCCGTTTCGGCATTGAGCACTTTAATCAAAAGACAGTCTAACCATGAAATATTGTCGATATTCGTGACTTTTCTTTGTATGTATCCTGAGAAATGATGTGCTTTTCTCAAAGAAATCATCCAAAACATAATCCTTTCTTGTCATGAGTTATCACATTTCCGATTGATCTAGGCCGATCTTCTTCGAAGATCGTGAAGATGGTACTCAACATAAATTATGTGAGTCACATTATTCGAATCCAAGTCGTGGAGATGGTACTCAGCGTAAATTATGTGAGTCACATTCGTAATCAAGTCGTGGAGATGGTACTCCCAGTCATATATATTTGTGAAGTTTCACTCCTAAGCAAGAAGCTTCATCAGACCAGCAACCTTGTCCTTATTTATACCCTTTTCTTGGTGAACCAAGGTTGGAGTGACTTACGTTATTTACAGAAACGGGGAAAACCACATTACTACACCATACCTCATGGCGTAATTCCAGAAGTTTAGATACCTTTTAAAGATGTATATCTCTAGTAAATAAATTTGCAATTAAACTGAAACCATATTTGGATGGAGTACACTTGTAGAATTATGTTGATACCAAACGTACCCTCTTTTCTGAGGCTGCTTAATTTCTAACACGAAATGAAAGGTTTTTGTCACATAACTCAAAATACCATAAATGGATCAACTGACTGGACGCTGTGCGTAAACTGTAAACTGCGTGTTGGCCAACACAACGGCATCGCTGAGAGATTTTCTGTGGGTCTATTTCAATTGTTGTAAATATAAATAATGTAGATCATTTTAGTCTGAAATTTAACAAATTCACAATGGAAAAACGATAATCTTCACTTCCCTGTCTTCCTTCCCTTTCATTCATTACATAAGCGCATACTTCGCGATAATGAAAAGTGCAGTTTAAAGTTCGAAAAATGTTCTTCTGTGCTTTGGCAACACAAATAGTTGAGATTGTCAGTTTGGCATCAAAATAAAACTTAAGTTTTCACTTTTCAAAAATTCAGTTTTACAGTGCGAAATATTGTGCCGGCGATATCAAGCTTAAAAATAGTAGCGACACTTTTGGGACACCCTGTACATTGTATCAAATAAGCCATGAAGTATAGTGTAGTAATATAGTTTCTCCCTTTGCTGTTAACGTAACTCCTTCCCATTTGGTTCAGACGACGGTCGACACGAACGGTCGTTATTTTTGAATTTCCGTTGGTTTCAATGTAACAATGGATTTTGATTATATGACCCCATAAAATTCATCACACGTTGGAACTAAATTATTTGATCCTAAAACCACTGTGGATGGCTAACCATCCGCAGTGTCAGTATCATTTTTTGAATTTAAACCGTTGTTAAGCGTTCGTCCCATTCACTTGATCACGTAACTTAGTTCGCATATTTTAACCTGAATATTCGTGAATACGCCCGTGTCCAGCGTCGTCTGACTTGGTTCAAGCACGCTCACAATGCCCTCTACGTCATCAAGCAACGGGTATAAGGTTTGCAGTCTGATGATGACGCTCCTAGCTTACGAGTGAAACGTTACAAATAATGACACCCCGTACCTCTCCAAGTATAGTAAAGTAAAGAACAATCTAGATAAAAATTGTATTTACCTGTAAATACACCAATAGTGAATGTGAGCTGTGCAATGCTTGTAGCATATGATGACAATAACAATCCTATGAAAACTATCACCGCACCGGTCATCACAAGAGGGCGTGATCCGCCTACCTTTCCCGCAATGCCGACAGCAAGCGGACCTATATAAAAATACACAACAAAACATATCGGACATTAATTTACAATTATTAAAAAAGTGTACTCATAATCATTGGCCGACCGGTTCTAAAATGGGACCTAGTCTAATCTATTTTAGGCTCGTAATGCCTTGGTTAAACCTGAGACCAAATATAACTACATGTAGTACATGTACGCCCCTATACGCACATAGTAATGTAATAATATTTAACTCTAGAGGGCGTATTATACTTTTTAGATATCTTCAGACGACGGTGGACACGAACGGCCGTTAATTTTGAATTTCCGTTGGTTTCAATGTAACAATGGATTTTGATTATATGACCCCATAAAATTCATCACACGTTGGAACTAAATTATTCATCCTAAAACCACTGTGGATGGCTAACCATCCGCAGTGTCAGTATCATCTTTTGAATTTAAACCGTTGTTAAGCGTTTGTCCCATTCACTTGATCACGTAACCTCGTTCGCATATTTTTACCTGAATATTCGTGAATACGCCCGTGTCCAGCGTCGTCTGGATATCTTTATCTGTGTCGCATAAAAATATCCATAATTTTACCCAAGAGGGCGCACTGTGCTCTGCCTAACAAAAATGCCGGTGTTTTCAAACGTAACAAGTCAATAGCGTAGCATTTATATTATTTAGTTTCTAAACACGTTGATACTAGAAATTTTAAAAAGAAAAATTTGTTTTCGTTTCTATCAGACAACTTTGGAGGGTGATTTTCTAATCAATTCACTTGGTATTTAAGCCAGGTTTCATTGTTCGACTATAGATGGCGATATTTTGTTTTGTTTTGACGTATGAGTGGGACAGGAGGACGTTCTTAGGGACATGTTTTGTGAGGGGGGCACGCATTATGAGGGGAAACACACACAAATAATTAATTTGTTCTATGTGGAGAAGGCAGTTGCACCTTTGCCCCTCCCCCTCCCCTCCCCCACTCGTTCTCCTTTTTGACACGCACCAGTGATAACGACGTGTGTCAAGCCAGTCAATAATCTGATAACGCTGTAGCCTATCTCTAATCATGTATGTTATAGTCAGCTGGGCTTTTTCTGCAACTGCTGATAGCATGTACCGCGCATGCTCTTAACTGCATACTTACTACTATTAATAGGTCTCCATAGGTTTCAATAATATCTAGATAAATAGTCACGCAAGGCAGAACTGGTGTATACCAGAACCAGATTCTCCTGATTATGCCACTACTCCCTCACAATAATAGTTCGACAACCAGTCCGACACACACACTGGCTTGGGATACGCACGTTCTGTCTCCAATGTACGTACCATTGCTCGATCGTACCATTGTTTGATCGTTGAGAGGGTGTGTCTTAACACTTTCAATGCATTATACAAAACAGATCTTTCAGAAACCTCTCCCATCTTTCACGGTCTATCCAAAGAATTATTGAATCAAAACTTGGCATGTTTGGACTTATTTTAATGCATTTCTCATGATGATTCCAAGTATGGTAATGAAATTCAATAATGTTGACATTTTTTAAGCATTTTGTGAAATATTGGAACTGTTGTCTGCAGACGACTGCCGCGTGGAAAATGTTAAACATTGAAGTTCAATTGTGTACATAATAAAGTTCGTGTAAACCGCTTAGTGTAGATAAGAATCTAGAATAATGTTCTCTGTTCTGCTGAGCAGAATATTTTTACCCTTTAACACTTTCCATGCGGCAGGCGTCTGCAGAAGACATTCCAAAATTTCACAAAATGTGTCAAAAATATCAAAGTTATTGAATTCCATTACCATATATGGAATCACCATAAGAAATGCATTAAAATAAGTACAAACATTCCTAGTATTAGTTCAGTAACCCTTTTTGATAGACTTTGAAAGTTGGGAAAGGTTTCTGAAAAATCTCTTTTGTGTATGGTAAAAACTATAGCCGCGTGGAAAGTGTTAATACACATGTTATAATATTACGCGATAACGTATAAAAATACCGTTCTTGATACTTCATCCCTTAACGGATTTATGTGAAACAAAATTTGTATTCGAAATGTGAAATAATTAGACATAAAACAATTGAGTAAAATGGTACCCACCGTCGCCTGCTTCAGACAATTTAGCTGTTATAGCGCCCTCAATCATGTCAATATAAAATCGAGGCGATTCTGTTTAGCAATGACATGGACGCGTGATTGGATCTTATTTTAGCATCCACACGCTCAAATTGTCGTCTGCGGGCGGGCGGATTGGGATAATTAGAGAACATATTATGTTGTCTTAGTATTTTGAGCCATTGTATTAGTATTTTTAACGGCAAGATTCTGTTATCAGAGCTAACTATTATCCTGCTTTTTATCGGACTGGTTAACTCTATTATAGTCTGCTTACTGCCTTTTGTAGGGGAGAGCGGGGCTAGTCCGCCCTCGGGGCGAGTCCGCCCGCCACGTGTTTCTCATCACGTGACTGTTGAAAAAGTATCAGACTGGTGTAATTTGGTTGCACCGGTCATAGCAAAGTAACTATTAAAACTTCAGACCTGGATACATCACCCATAAGGATTTATCTTGAATAATTGTTTTGGATAATTAAAGTAAAATTATGTGTCATTAAAAATGTTGCATTAATCTAAAGACATCACAGCGATGGTACTAACTTTTATAGTCATTCAAAAGGTAAGGGCTTTGCCTAACATATTATGCAGTTAAAAACTTACCATTCCATGTTTAGTAGGTATACCATGAGATTTACACACAAAAATGAGCCCTGGGGGCGAGTTCGCCCAATTTCGCCGGGCGAGTCCGTTCATGCCCAATTACACGCTAAGAAGGAGGCGGACTCGCCCTAACATAATAAATGGACACATGATGTGTCCATTCCATATGTTGGGGCCGCCACATGGCCTTATTTGTCATAGTTGTGACTAGTTTAATCAATCTTTACATGGAATAAAGATAGTTTCTGCAATATTTAACTTGCCAATGAAGCCGGACAAGCTTGCCCGTCATGGGGTAAGTCCGCCCTGTTGGTTATTGTCCTTACTCCTGCACTTACTAAAAGTTCCAGAGTGCTGAAACTATGGGGGTATGTAGCTAAGAAACGTAGGTTTCATTTGGAAGTAGGCTAGCTTTCTAACTTGTAGAAAAAGTCCGATAGGCAAGCCTGAATATTAGAGGGCGGACTAGCCCCGCCCTCCCCTACACATATATGAATAAGTGATATTTTGATACCAAATCAAAAGATGAATAATGATATTGTCAATTCGTCCATAATTCCAGCCTTAAAGGTGGATATTCCGATCACTAGTTGTTTTTCATCAACATATTTTGATATCAGAAGAAACCCCATATTTTTCTCATTATTTCTGTAAAATGTTTGGCGCAAGATTTGTTCCATCAAGACGTTAGGCAAAAATATAGTGAATTACTGCCAAAGGTGGTTAACCACCCGGCCAGTTTGTGTACTAATACTCAATTGGCAAATTTCAAAATAGAAAACATCAAGTTGAAAATCGGGCCAGCAATCGGACCACCTATTTTTGCCGCACACACGCGTTACGCATATGATGCACAGTGCGCTTGTTGCCTTCAGGCTGCACACCACCAAATACATCTCCCATAGGTTTACACGTGAAATGCACAATTTTAAAACGGATATTTCTCGACGTTATAAGAAACTGGTATCTTGAAATTTGGTTTCAGCTTGAAGATGAAAGCCATGACTACTAACTCAACAACTCATGTATGGGGGGTAACCGGCATTTTGTTTGAGCTAGAGCCTTTTCAAAAAGTACGAGATGAGTTTTCCTGGTCACATGCAATTGTTGATTTAGATGATACCGGAAATGACCTGAACACAAATGTCTCTGTTAAAATATTAAAAAATCATCATTGCATCAATTTTTTTGGACCTGAAGAACGCTGATGTGTCTGTCAAAATTCACACTATATTAATTTCGCCATAACATGTAGTAAATACCCTAATTTTAAACTGTAATTTACAATAGGTTTCCCGTTTCGGCATAGAAACGGGCCGGTTTTGGACTATTGCCTCAAAGGGGGTAGGGCCAGACGTTATTTAGTGGTGTGAAACCTTCAGTGCGCCGGGCAGTGCGCCCGGATCCTTCTTGTATTTATTTGCTGCTGTAAGAGGGCTTCGCCAATGAAACTGATCAAACTATAGTGTCTATGGTGGTGCGCATGACCAAGTCTGACGTCACGTATTTTAGGGATCGACACAGCATTTACACACGACGGTATTGCCCCTTTCGTCAGCGTCGTATCAGGAGCGTCGTCAATTTGGGGTTTGGGAATGAGGGGGACCATGCAGAATTATAAGTCTGTGGGGGGAGGACAGGCCTGTGATTGAGGGGGGCATAACCGACCATTTTTTGTTAACATACGGGGTCATTCAATAAGTTCTACCTCCTCCATCATAACATTTCTAATATGAATGTCAGCCTCATGGCATTTGTCATGATTAAAGCTCTGAATCATCGCTAAACATTTATAGTAAATGAAAACTGATATCTGTTTTACTTTTGATATGATGTGGTCAAATCCAGAGAGAGATTTTGGACAACGGAAACGGAAAATTACATTGAAAATAGATTTTTCGAGGTCATTTTTTTGTATTATATGTTTAGATATGAGAGTATGATTTTAATACTGAAAATGGAAATCAATAAATGATATGATAAAATTGCATTATTAACATGTATGAATAAGATTGTAATCACCATGATCACGATTAACTCTTCTAAGCTTATAGTGTAATATCAACTCGTATTGCTATGCCTTTGGCATATATTGGAATACTGCTAAATAGTCTAATTTTCGTTTTTACAACTCAAGCCGCAGTGATGCCTCGTACGTTAAATCTTTAACATGATAGTCACTTTATGAGTTTTCATTATGGGCAACCTTTTAGAATAGTCAACCAGGTAGTCAATGATACAAAATCATCTCTTTGGGAGACTTGTTATCCCTCTAATTAGTCCGGTTTACCGTTTATTGAAAATCACTTAGTTCTCACGAAAGTCAAATATGCCTTTTGCAGGGTTCTCTAGGGGAGGGTAAACTTATGGTTGTCCACCGAAATCAGTCACATTTATTGTTTATAGTCTGTTAAAAAGATATCTAACATTCAGAACTGTTATAATTGACCGATAGGTATGTTTTGCTTCTTACAATAGGCCAAATGAATAGCACTTCGGCGATATTTTGCTGTTTTTCATCCGTTTCCGTCACACTTAATGTATGTTTGGCTTTCACTGCATCTCCAGAAAAGTACATCCTGTACTCAGATCATTTTAAGATGAATTTGTAGCTGATGTTCCAAGCTACACGTGTGTGACATTTCATAAGACTGGCTTACAGGGCCTCATAATAAAGTTATGAGGTAGGAGGTAGAACTTATTGAATGACCCTCGTACATCGAGATTGACATTTCATTTGGGAAGCATCAGGGGCCAAGCTTTCTGGGGAAATTCCTCCTCCCCCCCCCCCCCCCCCCCCCCCACCCTAGTTACGCCCCTTTTTACATGCAACTTTTGTTCTCAAATAATAATATTGCTTGTAAAGCTTTGAAAGACCATGACCCTATTTGTGTCAGTTTAGATCCGTGTCCAGTAGGCAGTAGCGCAAACAGCTGGTATAATAACTATGAGGGAATATAAGGGTCATAATTCGAAGGTCGTACGCATGAAGGCCGTCCACGAGCACGTCGTAATCAGACTCGTACGCATGAAGGCCGTCCTCGAGCACGTCGTAATCAGACTCGTACGCATGAAGGCCGTCCTCGAGCATGTCGTAATCAACCTCGTACGCATGAAGGTCGTAATCATGAAGGTTGAACACATGAAGGTCGTAATCAAGGTTGAACACATGAAGGTCGTAATCAAGGTTGAACACATGAAGGTCGTAATCAAGGTTGAACACATGAAGGTCGTAATCAAGGTGGAACACATGAAGGTCGTAATCAAGGTTGAACATATGAAGGTCGTAATCAAGGTTGAACACATGAAGGTCGTAATCAAGGTTGAACATATGAAGGTCGTAATCAAGGTTGAACACATGCAGGTCGTGCTTATGGCCTTCATGCTTATGGCCTTCATGCTTATGGCCTTCATGCTTATGGCCTTCATGCTTATGGCCTTCATGCTTATGGCCTTCATGCTTATGGCCTTCATGCTTATGGCCTTCATGCTTATGGCCTTCATGCTTATGGCCTTCATGCTTATGGCCTTCATGCTTATGGCCTTCATGCTTACGAGCTTCATGCTTACGAGCTTCATGCTTACGAGCTTCATGCTTACGAGCTTCATGCTTACGAGCTTCATGCTTACGAGCTTCATGCTTACGAGCTTCATGCTTACGAGCTTCATGCCTACGAGCTTCATGCCTACGAGCTTCATACCTACGAGCTTCATACCTACGAGCTTCATACCTACGAGCTTCATACCTACGAGCTTCATACCTACGAGCTTCATACCTACGAGCTTCATACTTACGAGCTTCATACGTACGAGGCTGATTACGACATGCTCGAGGACGGCCTTCATGCGTACGAGTCTGATTACGACGTGCTCGAGGACGTCATATTGATTCGATGTATGATTAGCTACAACCCTTCGTCATATTGATTCGTTGAATGATTGAATAAACTCTTACACACACGACACACGTAGTAAACCAGCTTGAACCAAACTGAAATGGATGTAAACACAGACAGAACAGAGGAAGAGTTGGTTCTGGATATTTTCGCGCATGATCGTCACTCACAAAAAACCAAGTTGGATCACAGCACACTTTCTTAGGCTTATTTATTAGTTTGATAAATTTTAAAAACGAATTATTAAACGAAAAACATTTAGCTACAGGATCGTCACTTGACAAAACCACGTTACTTCACCACAGCACATGCCAAGTTATAAGATTGCGAAATGGTGGAAGAAATGGCGGGGATAGGGCCTACTACTGAGTCTACTACTAATATAATAGTTGCCCAGATGAAGAAGAGCCTAGAACAGGAAGAAAACAAAATGTCTGCCGCAGAGGTAGGCTATTTTATATTCGCAATTTTTTATGTACCGTATTAATTAACACGATATCAGATGCCCCTTACACCAGTGGCGTATAGCCAGCTTTTTGAAACAAGGGCCCGTAACCAGGGGCACGTTGTCCTCGGGGTTGTTCTCCGACATCAATCATGCCCGTAGCGTACATATACTAGTCTCAATGGCCCTATCCAGGGTGGGGGTGGGGGGCTCAACTTTTACTATGGTTGGGGTGTGCCGCCCAGGCCTAGCAAACAACAAAAGGTTTTAATAACGTTTTGAACGTTCTAAGTTAAGAAAATTGTGTATTAGCTGGGTCTCAAAAGGGGCTAAAGTGAACTGAGCTGAGTGGATTTTGTGACGAAAAATAGGGTCTAGGAACTGATTCCCCCCCCCCCCCCCCCCCCCCCACACACACACCAAAATAGGACTTAAGAACTGGGTTTTAGTTATAATTTTGATATAATAGCAAGAAATCAAATTCTCGCGATTCTTGAATATTAAAAAAAAATTGGGGGATCCAGGCGCGTAGCCAGCCCAGCCACTCCGAGGGGCAAGATCCCCATAGATCCCCATAAAGGTCCCTATATTTCAAAGAAACCAGGTCAAAAAACGGCTGATTTAACATGATTTTCCGCCTTTTTCGTCCCCATTTTGCCAATTTTTCCCCGTCCGGGGGGGGGGGGGGGGGGGGGGGGGGGGGGCATACCTATACACCTTTCCAATGTCGCCCCCCTATCTGCTACATCTAAATGTTGATTCCGGCGAGGTGGACAAACTCGCCTACCAAATAGGAGGCAAAATTGTCCACCAATGAGTATTCTAAATTGACTATTTTTCGAGGGGGGGGGGCATGTTTGCCCCATGACACCAAACATGCCCGTAGCCTACGGTAAGACTGAACAATATTTTTACTATAGAGGGCAACATGTTGTTACAAAAGTTGGCAGCAAAAATATGTAGAGAACTCCCTTTTTACCTCTTTAAAATCCATAGAGACGTTGGATGCTGGCTGGGAGGTATTCACTGATATTTAAATAACCACACACAAGCAAGACAACATGAAAGTATAGCCCATATTAAGCTAAAATGGTTTAAAATGTGCACAACTTGAACAAATTTTGGCAATATGAGCCAAAATACTTTTGGTTATAACTTTGTGTGATTATTCAGCCATAAAAAACCATCATTGTTTATAGAAAAGTACTTTGTTTCTATGTATTCCATTTTCAAAGAGATACTTTAAATTTTATGGTCATGCATACCGTAGGCCTATGCTTTAATTATCAATAGATAAGCTTGCCCTACCTGCTACATGTACAGTAAATTCCAGCAGGCATTCTGACGAAGTGTGTACAAATTCGTCTAGAAAATTGGAGGCAAGTTTTTCCACCAAATTAAAAGCTAGCCTCGATTTATGGATGTGGACCAGGAACTTCTTTATAACTTTTCTGATAAAAGTAGCTCAGGGGCTGGGGGTGGGGGTAAATGACATTGGAGGAAATGGGTATAGGTATGTGCTGCCCTTAAGACCCCCTTTTCACCCTCTGCTGCTAGCTCATATGACCCCTTTTTTGCATCAGTTTTTATTGAAAATTCAAAAATCACAAAAATGTACATTCTTGCTTATCAAAATTGAACTATAAACCAGTTCTTAAAACCTACTTTTTAAAAAAAAAAAGTTCCTAAGACCCTGATTTTTTGTTAAAAAATTCACTCAGTTCAGCTCTGCATAGCCCCACTTTTTGAGACCCTTGGCAGCACACCCCTACCCCAAAAAGAATTGAGCCCCCTCCCCCCACCCACTGTAGTATTTCTTTTTTTTGTTGCACTTTTTTGCAAATTTGAAAACACCAGGGTAAGCTTGGCAACCAGAGGTCAAAAAACTCCCAGCTCCCACTTAAATCGAGGCTTGAAAATAAGCATAATAAATTACTATTTTTGGCATGTGCATATTTTTGCTGAAACGGTACCATGTTTAGGGGCAAATTTAGCTAGAGTTTAGAGTGGTATAAACTCTGTGACTTTTGGGTCACTTTTCTCCGCGTGGAAACAAATTCTGGAACAAGTGGCCTGCAGGGTTAGGGTTAAATAAACATGATATCTGAAGCAAAAGTGTACTAATGTTATTCAGAAAACTTGCTAAATAATGATGAAAAGAACGACGCCGGGTGATATGCTCATTTCATCTCTCATTCAGAGAGCTATGAATGATTCAGAGCGTACAGCGCTGTTGTAGTTATGAAGACGTTGCAAAGTACATGAAGTATGTCAGGGAATGATTTGAAATGCATGATTGACAATTACTTGTTCTGATCATTAGCCTGAATTTGAATCCAATTTTGATATTCTTGTTTCAGATATATTTTATATTCAAATATTGTTTAGGCTCCAGCCCTCTTGTAAAACGGTGACAGCGCCGTTGATTTTAAAGAAAAGAGCAACTTGACAAATTATTACTGGGATCATTATTATGGTTCAAGTCGACTCTTCAATTTACATTAGAAAAACCTCAATTATGTTCCAAGTGTCCTGGTGCCCTTCATAGGTGGGTTGCAAAGTGCATGTGCAAGTGTCATAATCCAATTTATTATTTAAGTCATTCACGTTCATGCTTACCTCTTTTTTTCTACACAGAAATTCTCATGTCACTGCAACAGTTTTGTATTAAAGTTTATAAAGCACAAAGTTCGAATGGCTTGTTTAACCAAGGAAGAAACATGATAAACGTCAGCATACTTGAAGTCATCAGTGTCCACAGCCCAGTGTAATGATCTCATGGTAAGAATAATTCATAGGCTTTTGAGGTCCACAAACTTCTAGCACAAACTAGATTTCATTTGTCTTAAAGCATTTCAGGTCAAATTTGTATAGACCCAACCAATTTGTTAACTATTGGTGTCCTTTATAGATTGTGACATCTCATAAAAGAAAAGAACATGTTTGGCAGTCAAGAATTCAATCAGAATCATAAAAATATATTTAAAGACCACATGCAAAATATTTGATCATACAAAAAAGTCAAAAGACGGGAAAAATAATCCAAATTTTTCCATCATAATATACGTACATGAAATAGGATTATAATTTTATGAGGCATATAAAAATAGGCCTATTTGACAAAATAAGATGAAGCGGCTAGCAATTCGGTATTCTAAATCTACTTTAATTGTTAAAGTAACCCGAGGGTATTTTATAGTCAACATTTAAAAAAGTTTTTATTTCAGAATGACAGTCCTGCCCTTGTAGACCATGTATTTTATATGGCATTTTGATTATTAATTGTTCAACACGGAATCTAAGTTTTTTCCACAAGATGATGAACCTTCAGGTGCAGCAGGGGATAATTATATATACATGCCATACACTTTCTTGTACAATTTGCCACATGCCTTGCATTTTATCAACAACATAATTAATAATATTTTTGGGTAAAGGGGGAACTCAAGGAAGTTTTTGAATTGATTTGTTGAATTTTGTGAGTGCTGTAAATATTGAACCATGACTCAAATGTATAACAGTATTAATTTTTGGAAATGAAATGGATCTGAAAATCCCAAATAAAAAAAAAATGGCCAATACATTTTTTACCAAAAATGTTGATTTATTTGAGAAAATCACAAAAAACAACACTTTTTTGATCCATTTTTTTGTAAACAAAGCTAACAAATATAATTTTGAGTAAGAAATGCCCAAATCAATTGATTGTGATATAAAGACACTAACTAATTTGTTCACCTTAACTTATTACTTTCAAGCAAAAGTAGTAACCTTCAGACACTTGAAGGTCAAATTTACATCTTTAAAAAAATATAAACAAATGCCCACTCTAATGTTTGAGATTTTAGGGTCGGTTGTTGAGGGCGACACAACTTCCTTTTTTTCCTTACTAATTCGTTCAGGAGGATCCACTGACACTAACAACGGTCAAGTTGAATTGATCATAACAGCACATGTATAGGAAGTCTACTAGAGATGGGGCGCTGTCAGAATGAAAAATGTACCCAGTCCTTAATTATATTTTCTTCACTTTCACTTTTTTGCTTACAGGTACCAGAAGTGGATGTCCAGTTCGAAAAACTTTAACTACCAGTCTAGTACTACATAGGCAAGCTTGGAAGGCAACCTTCAAGATTTGGAAAACTAGTTTCTCTGATAATTATTGAAGCAAGCTTGACATCATTATTGACTCTTGGAAAAAATGTGACTAATTGGCCTACGCATAATTGTGTGTAAATGAATGATGAATTGATGATGCCATGCATGTCTGATACTGGATTATTTACTTGCAAATGACATGTATTAAAAAAGAAAAAGAAAAAAAGGGTTTCACATGGATGCACGAGAATAATGATTCTCACATTGACAATATGACATCAAAAATCATCTATCGTATTCTAGTCCAGAGAATTCAGAAGCCTGAAGCCTCCTACTTCCCAGGTGAAATACAAAAATGAGCTCAATGTGTTTGATAACGAATGGAGACGTATTTTCATTGCGTATTTACCTTATACCGTTTAAGCCAAGTCATGATGTTAGGACAAGAATTTTCCAATACAAGATTCATTTGAATTGCTTAATGACTATAGTAGATTATTTAGGATGAAAATTGTTGATAATGTGAATTGTCGTGTATGCAGTAACTTCTACGAGACTAAAGCAATATTTTTTAGGATTGTACTCTGGGACGAATTCAATATATGGTTTGAAATCAACATGAATTTTAATATTGTTCTTGATTACAAGAAAATACTGTTTGGCTTAGGAACAGGAGGAGACTGTTGTTCATTGTTTAACTCATGTCTAATACTTATCAAGAAGGTTATCTACGATAGCAGAATCAAATACCTTAATTTCCTGCATTTAACTATTTAATTAAATTCCATTATAAACTTGACAAGCAGATCAGATCTACCAGCAACAACACAATGTATAAATTCATTGATAAATGGACAAAATTAGAAAAGTTTTGTGAAGAGTAATATTTGTATATCTTTATACTTATTGATGTACGTATTCATGTAACCCAGGTGTGTACTGTATGTTTGTTATTTTGTTCCTCTTTTTTCCCCAATTATTGTAACTTTATTGTGATTTGTATGTTGTGGTTTTTTTTAGCGCAATAAAAAACAGAGAAGAACAAAAGACATGTGTGGAAACTAGAGTTGCAAGAAATATAAATAAACAATTTCTGCCTAAAATAATTTCAATCTTGGCAAAGATGTTTAAGTTTGCACTTGAATGCTAAACTTATGAATTGGTTAGATTTGAGGAATAAAGTTGTGTTCTCATGTGCAAGTTATGCAAGAAAAATCCAGAAAATTGAGATTTTGTTGCTTCGTTACATTTATTGCAAATAATTATTCAACATTTTGTAATGTTAATAAACTTAGATCTACTGAAAACTCATCAGCACATTATGGTTGCAATAAAAATACTTAACATAAATTATGCTCTTACAACTGAAAATTAAGATTTTATTGATTGTGATGAGATAATAATCCCATAAATATACATTTCAAGTCACATAGAACCTTGACCATGTTTGGAATTTTTTCTTTCTGTCCACAGCTTTGTGTTATCCAAGCTGTTATCAGTGTTTGGTGCCAATGAGATTCCACTTTATTTTTAAAAAAACACAATTTTTAAAGAATATTTGCAGATGATGTTGCAATATTGTATATTTTCAATGAGATCTTTTCCATGGGATGCCCTCTATCCTTGATTTTATAAAGCAGATGTTCATAAATCGTAAATATAGTCTGAGTTACAGAGCGATTCGATTCCTAATTACTTCAAAATCATGTTAAAGAGTGAAGTTAGAGTGAATATAACACGGGGCCAGCGTGACAGTATATTTTCACTCTAAAACCACGATTTTGAAGTAATTAGGAATAAAATCTCCCTAACTCTGAATATATTTACGATCGATTAATGATCATGAAGTAAATCTGCAAGAAAATCTGCTTTAAAGAAGAAAAAATCATGGATAGAGGACATCCTCTGGAAAAGCTAGCATAATAGGCCTTTAATATGAAGAGAAATTTGAATAAACATAACAACATTTCAATGGGATAATTTTGTTGGCCAAATTTGATTATTTTATTCATCATGAAGACCAATGATAACAAGTTTGTTCTTCTGTAATTAACTTTGTAATATTGTAAACATTTCTTTTAAATTTGAAGTCATTAAAATCGGACATATCAAAATGAAATTATGCGCCATTGTGTAAGGGACGGTGATTTAACCCTTTCCTCAAAGTTCAAAAAAATATGTGTATTTTTAAAAGATATTCATTCTTCTACTTTAACATTTTTTTCCATCCCCCTTTTACCATTTATTTATTACAGATAAGGTTGTTCAAATCACTAATAATTGGTTCAGTTCAAGTCAATTTTTAGGATATGAATGTTCTTCACACTTGAGTGATTTCAAGATTTGTTTCTATTTGACTAATTTTGAGGCTGATTTTAAAAGTACATTAATCTAAATCTACATGGACAACTTCTCAACAGTATACGCATTCATTGGTGTAAGCAAAGTGTTTATGTGATTAAGGAAGGACTCAAGGAAGTCTCTTTTTGAATTTTGTGAGTGCTGTAATTATTGAACTATGGGTTACAGAATCCAAATTTGACATCAATTTTGACCGAAGATGTTACTTTTTTTACCCAATTTTTTTCCTTTTTGACAAGCTAACAAAATTAATTTTGAGTACAAAATGCTTAAAATTGCTTGATTATTATGTTAAGACACTAATCTAGGGACAAATTTCTCATTTTGTCACCTAAAGTTCTATTTTTGAAATTGTTGGCCCTTTTTGGTCAAAATTTCAAAAATTTCAATAAGGAGAAAAAAATGAGAATTTAGTCCCTACATTAGTGTCTTAACATTATGATCCAGCAATGTTGGGCATTTTTTACCCACAATTATTTTTGTTAGCTTGTCCCAAAAATGTTGGGTCAAAAAAGTGATTTTTCTTTGTGATTTTCTCAAAAGAATCAACATTTTTGGTCAAAGTTGATGCTAATTATGGATTCTCTGACCCATATCTTTTCCAATAATATATACTTTTAGGCCTATATGCATTTTATTAATAGTTCAAAAATTACAGTACTTGATAAATTAAAAGTAAAATAGATTATGTGATAACCAAATCACCAAATGCCACTTCATTAGCTATTCAAAAGTGCCTAAACACGTGTAAAATAGAAACAAAGCATTAATATCTAAAACAAAGGGCGAAATAACTCAAGTGTGTGAACGACATTGTTTTACCCTTCAAATTTAACTGAAATAAAGAACCAATGATTTGAACAACCGTAACTAATGACAGATGGAAAGATTAGTGAACAAAAGGTTATATTCGTTCGGTAACGAGAGAATATTTATATTTACATCAAACAAGGTTAACGCACACATTTTGTTTGCACTTTGCCAAAAGGGTAAAATCAATATCCCTTACACCAGTGGTTCTCAACCTTTTTGCTCCACGACCCCTTTTGACATTCCTGGTCTGTACCGTGACCCCCAAAACAAAAATGGAAAACAAAAACCACCAGCCGGATATCATAAATGAAACTGCTTAGTTTGATGCGAGCGTAGCGATCAGGATTTTTTTAATATTTGAACGTTTCTTTTGGGGTTTTCTAAGCTAGCGAAATGTAACACGATTCCCCCAAAACCTATATTTATGAGCCCTTCATGCCCGGGGGGGGGGGGGGGTACTCGGATTTGGTTTGGTCGGGGGTGTGCCGCTGGAGATTCAAAACCCCTACCCATTTCTAAGGGTGATTTTTAGGGGGTTTGCTTCATTTTAGACCCAAATTTTTGCGAAAATATACCTAATTTTGGCAAATTTTCGCGAAAATAGAAAAACAGGACCCATGTCTAAGGATTTTTCAGTTGAAAAGCCTACCCATGGCTAAGGATGTCTCATGAAAAAACGACCCACTGGAGCGGCACGTCCCCGTATGCCTTACATACGTGAGTACCCCTCCCGGGCCTTCATGACCCCCTGGAAAACCCCAAACGACCCCCATGGGGTCACGACCCCCAGGTTGAGAACCCCTGCCTTACACAATAGAGTGTAACCTCAGTTAAATAAGTCCTATTTCATGATCATCCAAAATTCTAATAAAACAAATCCTGTATTTTAGGGGGGTAACAAATTAACAATTGATGGACGGGATAACCAGGTTATGAATTAAAAAATTGGAGACACAAAATTTAAACCGGCTACTAGGCGTGTAAACTAAGCACTATACCAAAATAGTAACGTTAACTTTGCGTTTGGGCCTAATATTAATGAGGTATTTCTACCATGGCATAAAAAATGACCTTAGAACAATGGCACAGAGGGTTTCCTTTTAATAATTACTTAAGAAACGACCGGATCATCATTTCATATTGAAATATAATATTATTTTTTCTCAATCTGTTCTATGTTCTTCTTCATCTGGGGAACCAAACCAGCCATTTCTTCCGCCATTTCACGATCCTGTAATTTTTCGTTTAAGCCTAAAAGTTTGTGTACATGTATTTAAACCAACGTGGTGCTGTCAAGTGCAGACGGTACGATCATTGGCGAAATAATTTTCTCGCAACCGCGAGACCAACTCTTCCTCTGCCGTGTCTGTGTTTACATTTATTGCAGTTTAGTTAGTTTGGTACAAGCTTGTTTATTATACGTGTATGAATGTGTAAGAGATGAGAATCATTCATTTAACCATACAACGAATCAATATGACGAACGGTTGTAGCTAATCATACATCGAATCAATATGACGTAAGCATGAAGCTCGTAGGTATGAAGCTCGTAAGCATGAAGCTCGTAAGCATGAAGCTCGTAAGCATGAAGCTCGTAAGCATGAAGCTCGTAAGCATGAAGCTCGTAAGCATGAAGCTCGTAAGCATGAAGCTCGTAAGCATGAAGCTCGTAGGTATGAAGCTCGTAGGTATGAAGCTCGTAAGCATGAAGCTCGTAAGCATGAAGCTCGTAAGCATGAAACTCGTAAGCATGAAGCTCGTAAGCATGAAGCTCGTAAACATGAAGCTCGTAAGCATGAAGCTCGTAAACATGAAGCTCGTAAGCATGAAGCTCGTAAGCATGAAGCTCGTAAGCATGAAGCTCGTAAGCATGAAGGCCATAAGCATGAAGGCCATAAGCATGAAGGCCATAAGCATGAAGGCCATAAGCATGAAGGCCATAAGCATGAAGGCCATAAGCATGAAGGCCATAAGCATGAAGGCCATAAGCATGAAGGCCATAAGCATGAAGGCCATAAGCATGAAGGCCATAAGCATGAAGGCCATAAGCATGAAGGCCATAAGCATGAGGGTCATAAGCACGACCTTCATGTGTTCAACCTTGATTACGACCTTCATATGTTCAACCTTGATTACGACCTTACGACCTTCATGTGTTCAACCTTGATTACGACCTTCATGTGTTCAACCTTCATGATTACGACCTTCATGCGTACGAGGCTGATTACGACGTGCTCGAGGACGGCCTTCATGCGTACGAGTCTGATTACGAGGTGCTCGAGGACGGCCTTCATGTGTACGAGTCTGATTACGACATGCTCGAGGACGGCCTTCATGCGTACGAGTCTGATTACGACGTGCTCGAGGACGGCCTTCATGCGTACGAGTCTGATTACGACGTGCTCGAGGACGGCCTTCATGCGTACGACCTTCGAATTATGACCCTTATATTCCCTCATAAATAACCTTAACGTTGACCTAGGAACTTAATACAATCGTTAATTATGTCCTACGTGGAGCATCGAAAAGCAGGTATTGTTCACTATAGTTCAATCAGTTCCAAATTGGCGAGAAATAATCGGTTTTGATCTATCCGCGCGCATAATTAAATCCAACGGCGTATAAGCGCGATTTTGGCATACGCAAGCGTCACGCATACATTGACACTGCGCCATTGCGAGTCATATTGCGCCATACGAGAATTTTGCGCGCGACGCTCTTCTGATGATTCATTCGCTGTTGTAAACAGGTTTCGCCAATTTGGAACTAACTGAACTATTATAGGTTACATGTGAATTGATGTTTAGACTGATCTAATAACAGGGTGTGTCTAAAAAGGTCCATGTTCCACGCCCTTTTACCGGGCATTTTACTAATACTAAAAAGAACTATGGTCTTATACAAGCGTTGTATTTGAACAGGCTAAATCAAATACGGCATCAGAAAAGAAAATCGCCATTTTTGAAGCTCATAATTTAAACTAAATATTATAATAATGATAGATTGTTCTATAAGGAGCAAACAAATCTTCCAATGAACTCAGAGCGCGCAAAACATAAAACAAACAAACAATAGATAATTAATTCTGTGAATCAGGAAACGCCTGGCGGAAGAAATAAGTTTTTAGCTGGCTTTTGAACTGAGGGAGTTTTGGGCAGTTGGGATGTTGCGAAGACTGTCTGGAAGCGAATTCCAGACAGCCGACGCAGCAAAACGAAATGAGCGTTCACCGGCTGACTTGAGATTGACGCGCGTTCAAAGGACTAGATGTTTAATAAAAATATATCCCATTCCACGATTTTCAAAAGCTAGATTTTGATTGCTCGTAATCACATTATCATGAACTGAGAATAGCTCAATTTGTTGTTAAAATAAAACAAAACGGCATTGATTTTAACTTATGGAGGCCTATGATTTAGTGCTTTTCAGTATAAGTGAAATGGCATGATGAAACAAGTGCATCATTTTTTTTAGAGACACCCTGTACTCAGTCTATGATCAATTCAAATGAAGTGAAAACATGGAAAATGGGGGAAAATACTTTTAGAATACTGATACCCGTTCCCCAAAACCATTCTAACCAAAGACATAATCCATAACCCTGCTCCCATGTTGCTATGTGAAGTTTGATGCGTAGGACACAGAATGATTCACGTTTGGACGGGTATTTAACACTTTCCACGCAGCAGGCGTTTGCAGACGACATTGCAAAATTTCACAAAATGTTTCAAATATTTCAAAATTATTAAATTTCATTACCATGGAATCAGTAAATCACCATGAGAAATTCATTAAATATGTAACATGCATTGTTTCAGTAATCCTTGAGATAAACCTTAAAGTTAAGAAAGGTTTGTGAAAAATCTGTTTTGTATATAATGGAAAACCAATAGCCACGTGGAAAGTGTTAACTTACAAGTTCTTGGGTCAACGTCAAGGTTTGACCTATCAGCTGCGTGGTGTTGGACACCGATCCAGTACAATGTGATGGCTTGCTTGTTGCACTGATACAGCCATGTACTTGACTATTCCAACCAAAAACAAAATGGGGATTTACTGCTACAGACCATTCTATGCTAGAAGAAATTAAGCTTTTTAATATCATATACGAAATAAATAAGAATCAAAATTAGAATATGTGATGCAGCACATCAAAAGCGGGACTTTGCCGCTGTGTGTTTTTCTGTTTTTCAAGATATAGATGAAAATGAACACACACAAATAAAGAAAATAATAAGAATTTATGTGTTGTTTCGAGATAAATTGGAAAAATTAATGCACGCGAGCTGAAGTTGATGTGTGAATATGGCACGACCCCGTAGGGAGTGTTATTTTGAGCGTATCAACAATTGCGCAAGCGCATTGAGTTTTTCTAATTTTTCGAGAAACAAATCATACGATATGTATCGATCGACCTAATTCATACACGACGACAATATGAATCAAAATTTACAATTCTGTGCATATTTTAATCGCTTTAATAACAAGTATTTAACCGACCGAATTTACTTTAAAATCTACTTTATAAAATCAATGAAGTCTGCATGTGACTTAGATATAATAGAAATGAATTATAAGTTTCAATTAAAATGTGTTAACAATAAAATATTTTGAAATACTAAGTACTATAGGCCCTACTAGTAGTAACTTAACAACAAGAAAGACGTGTTTAACTAAATTGGTGTCTGTACTTCGAATATTTGTTCACAGAATCATGTATAGAGCCCTACTATAAAGTATACTATTGATTTGAAAAGTATCATAGGCTTTATAAGAAATTAGCCTTTCTGCATTTTAATAAGGAACAGATAGCGTAGAATTTATGCCCGTGATCTACATATTTCCTCAAAATAGTGGAAACATACAAAACGTGTTTTTAATTTAGTTCCTATTTTGCTATTCTATACCTGTATGAAAGGTCATTACAGTTCAAGTACAGTGGCCTCAAAACAAAACAACAGCGGCGGCTGTCAGCTGACGTACGTCAACAAGACTTGCAGCGATCTTGTTAAAGGAACATTCGGTGATATTCGAACCACACATGCTCGTGACTTATTTTACCCATAATTGTATCCGACTGATGAAAACTAACAGAATTCACTAAGAAATGTCGGTGTTTGTAATTACTAAACATACACAAAAATGGAAACATTTGAAAATAATCTAAAAATTGTCCTGAAGATGTCCTGAAATTATCCAAATTCGAGGAATGCGCCCATGCGAGACCCTGAAAGCCTGATACACACAGACACTCAAAAGTATTCGCGCAGTGAAGATATCCTTATATCCTAAAAATTCCATCTTCTATAAAAAACTATTGATTATCTTCACTAGTAGTAACGATGTTGTATGTGTGCATTATATAGTTCTTCTTCATAAATTCATGTTTGGTGCATGTTAGGATCATTAGATTTTCTACAAAACCCAATAAATGTACATACTCACATCCTATAGGCCTAGATTTGTTTTGTTTGAAATCTGATGATCATTAAATGAAACAAACATTAATTTATGAAGAAGAACTATTATCTGCACACATGCAACATCATTACTAATACAACTAATAAAAGTAATCAATAGTTTGTTTGTTCATAAAAGATGGAATTTCAAGGATCATATTCACTGCGCGAATACTTTTGAGTACCAGTGTATATTTGATTACTTTAGACCGGATACTGATGTATGACTATCGGAGATAGTAGAAATAGGATAGACACGACTTGATTTTAGTTGCGCAATGACAATATTCCGGATTACAATAAAAATAGCAATGGACTTTATCCTCCTTGAAAGTGAGAAGCAACATTGAAAAGCATTACAAAAAGCACGCAACCATTTTATTAAAGACAATTAAGATCGAGCCCCTCTCTTTACCAAATGTGTCCAGTCTGGCTCTTGGCCTATGAATAAGATATATTCATGAAATATTAATTCTTCTTATTGAATAGCTAACATAATTCAATAGGGTGTTATAATCAGTTGAATGCTATGAGCCGTTCATAAATGTCTTACTCTGATAGGTTACGACCTGAGACTAATATACTTTGGTATACTAGTACTAGTCTCAGGGTACGACCCAAATTGTGCCTTTAAATACATATTTTAACGGGTAGCAATGTTTGTTATAATAAACAATACGCGCGTGGCTGATGCTGATCTGCATGATCTGACAGCTCCACATCACACCATATTGGAAACAATTGATTGAACGGCAGGGTCTACTTTCGATTGTCTTTAGTATCAGAAGGCGAAGGTGATCAAATTCAAATGGGCTATTCAGTTGAAATCCCCCCCCCCCCCCCACCCCCCCCCCCCCCCCCCCCCCCCCCCCCCCCCCCATGGAAGACATGACCTTAATCTTCACAAAGGTAATATGCAGGTAACCGGTCCCATTTGAAATGCAAACACTCCCTGTGGGGAAGATTAACGCTTACCACGCGGCAGACGTCCGCAGACGACAGTTGCAAAATTTCACAAAATTGTTTAAAAAAATATTGAATTAATTAAATTTCATCAATAAATTTGGAATTACCATGAGAAATGCATTAAGATAAGTACCAATATGCCTATAGGCCTATTGTTTCTTAAATCTCGAGATAGACTTTGAAAGTTTCTGAAAAGTGTTTTGTAATCATGGTAAACTAAAAGCCGCGTGGAAAGTGTTCATGTCTTCCATAGAGGTTGTAGGCTGTGGATTTCACTTGGAATAGCTCAATTAATATTGTGACACTATAAACATAAATCATATTATTACACCTCATAAATATTCATGAACTAATCATGCCAATTCATTGGCCAATTCCTATACCAAGTACTATTTCCCTTACCAGATGTTCAGACATTTATACACAATTTCGGCCAGGATTTGAAGACGGTTTTTTTTTTTAGCGAGTAGCGTTTATTAGCGTTTACTTTTTGCAGTTCCCCAGCAGAAACACGCTCTAATTTGTAATACCAAACAATGCCACCGCACCTGAACAAGATTGCTTCACAATAATGTGTATAACCCAGCGTGACACGGTTCACGGCGCAAACCGCTAAGAATCGCCTTTCTGTTTCTATTGGGTTTATTGCCGAATATTACCGGTTCCAAACCTGGTTTGTGAAGGTTTTTGGGATTACCAAAAATACCGATTATTGCCGGGTTCTGCCTGTTTCTACTGGGCAAACTTAGCGGTTTATTAGCGGTTTCTTCCCCAGCAGAACACGCTCAAAGTCACAATCGGTCAGTTTTAAATCCCCCTGTTTCTAATCGCGAAAAGTTACCGCTAAGTTTATCGATCCTAGTCGATGGGCCACGACATTTGACCTTTTGTAATACCAAACAATGCCACCGCACCAGAAAAAGATTGCTTCATAATAATGTGTATAACCCAGCCTGACACGGTTCACGGCGCAAACCGCTAAGAATCGCCTTCTGTTTCTATTGGGTTTATTGCTGATTATTGCCGGTTCCAAACCTGGTTTGTGAAGGTTTTTGGGATTACCAAAAATACCGATTATTGCCGGGTTCTGCTGTTTCTACTGGGCAAAATTAGCGTTTATTATTAGCGGTTTCTTCCCCAGCAGAAACACGCTCATAGTGTATTGTTCGTAGACATCGACCAAAATAAGAAGAGTTTGTAAATGTGGTAATAGCGCCTACAATAATAATAATAAAAAAATAACATAATAATAATGACTTTATATAGCGCCTTACATCAATAAGGTTCACAAAGCGCTTTACAAAATACGATTAAAGAAAGAAATTAACAATCAATGGTGGGATTGGTGGCCATCAGCTAATCTTATCGAAGGAACTTAGAACTTAACACTTTCCACGCGGCAGGCGTCTGCAGACGACATTCCAAAATTTCACAAAATGTTTCAAAAAATGTCAAAATTATTGAACTTAATTACTAAATCGGAATCACCATGAGAAATGCATTGAAAAAAGAACAAACATGCCAGGTATTGGTTCGGTATGATTGAGATAGAGTTTGAAATTGGAAAAAAGTGTCTGAAAAAAAAAATCTGTTTGAATATTATATGGTAAAACTAATAGCCGCGTGGAAAGTGTTTTAAGGTCTTCGTGGAAAGTCAATCTTCAAGCTACCCTATAAACATAATAAGTCACTTCTATATTAAGTTACGCCCAATAATGCTTTGTAATCTATTAAAGCATATTGAACGGTCATTGAACTTATGCTAGCCCCGGCTCAAGTAAAGGTCAAGTAAAGGTCAACCTTGTTAGAATGGAGGACTGATTTACAATCAAATTAGGGGAAATGGTATCAACCAGCTAACACATCATCGTGTACATTGGTCGATAAATATACGGGGAAGAAGATCAAAAGTAAATTTACTCCATATTTATGTCGATAAATACGTATGTTAGGATGAAAGTTCATCTGTGTTGGTGATAAATAGTTTGAAGTTTAACTTTCGATCTCAACACAATAAAATAATTACCTGGAATTTTCAGGTGTTTCTACACCTTTCATCAGCAGACTAATGATTCGACTTGACCTTTTGGAGGTGTGAAGTCAGAATCGGGTCATAGCACTGGTTTGACTATCTGTGGTCATAGACTCTTGGTAATTTGTATCTTCCCCCGTCTTTGTTGAGGGTTGGTTGGTTGGCCCTGACATGCCTGATGTAAATTGCCCTCCTTGACCCCTCTCTCAAACCAACGAGGATCCCTATCCAGGATCTTGACTTTGTCTAAGTCTACGCGGTGTGCCCGGTGGCGATTTATTTACAGTAAACAACATTTGATACCTTGACGGAATAAAGCGTATAGTATACATGATGAGACTGATAATACAAGTATTACAGTGTTTGGCCAAATGTTGTTTACGGTTAATAAATTCGCGCCCGGCGACTCAATATGGATGTGTTGGGATACCTCGGACGAGGTGGAACTAGGACGCCTGTGCTCTAGAAACCGGGTCTTTAATATATCGTTCGGTTTCTCCGATGTATGACTAGACACCTTAATACACTCCGCGTATTTAAGATTCCTGCTTTCTGATTGTACCTGTCACGGATTGTACTAAGAGTGTTTGAATATATTTTAAAGTGTTTCCAATATATTCGACTGAAAATTTCACAGATTAATGGTAAAAATCAAAATGTGGTTTAGTTTATTTAAGAATGTTAACAGATCAGCCCTTTCCCGTTTTTGACCCTTTTGGGGTGGGGGGGGGGGGGGGGGGGGGGGGGGGGCGGGGGTACGCTGAATTTGCGTTGTTATATTACTAATTCACAAATATGTTTAGTAACATTTGAAATGTAGCTGCGTTTCCGTTCCGGGCTTTTATTTTGACACAATCAATAATTCAATTCGTCAGCGAAGTGTTACGTGTAATCCGTCTGGATCCCGCTTTTGAGTCTTGAACCCCGATCAAAATGAAACGCCACATTAAGTTTATGGCGATTCCTATCTTTACCGAAGGTGATACGTGATCCAGTTGGGCCAAAGTAATTAAATACTTTGTCTCGGCACCTTTTGGCTAAAAATCTATGTGCAATTTGTGGTTTTTTGGTTTTTTTAACATGAGAATATTTTTAGCTATGTCCATTGTCCTATGTGATTTGTTCAAATATTAAACTTGCGTTGTAGGCCTACTTGTAGTGATTTAAGAAATACAAATATGTGTCACCTCTCATAAAAAATCAATAGTCATTATTTAGCGATACTTTGCTGATTCCAAATTTCACATTTATAATAAAAGTTGCCGAGTATCGCCGAAAACAAACTAATATAGTTAGTATAGTTTAAAAAACAAAACAAAACAAACAAACATCGCTGCCGCGTAGTGCTACGCGCTAAATCTAATTTTAAAAGCAAGCAGCGCGGGCAGCTGGCAGTATTAATAAAAATTGGCCTTTAAAAGGGAGTTATGTAATCACTTCGCTGGCAATGCGAATAAATAAACAGAATATCACCTACTTATTATTCCAAGGACCACGGAAGATAAGGCGGTGACCAGACTGGTCTCGGCGGCGCTCGAACCAAAATCCTTCCTCCATTCGATGAAGAAGATACCTAAAGATGTAAGGAACCCCATCCCCATGGCCATTGAGAAGTGGACAGCAACAACAATTACCCATCCGTAACCGCCATCCGTGGCGCGGGCTTGTCGTTAAGTCCCGTGTTCGAATCCGGTTCTTCTATGACATATATGGACCGTCGTCTTACCCCTTTCGTCGCGGTATTTGTGGACGTTTTACGACTTTTTGAAATAGTAGTTGTAACATTGTCGGGTGGCGGTTGGATGGCCGATTCAGGATCGCCAGATGTTGTGGTAGGAAATTCGGTACTGGTTGAGATCGTTTGGATATAGTGGCAATTCTGCGTAGTCTGCCCAGACCCATTTTCATATCATCACGTTGAGGTTTTATAAACCTCTACTGCTTTGGGTTCGATATAAATTAGTAAGACAATAGAGAATTTATGGAGTTCCTTTAGTATACCCTACCACTGCATGTCTTCAATGGGAACTTTTAAAGAACGACCCATACACTAACGCAGTGAGGAATACAAATGGTAGGTAATAACAGAAAGTTCAAGTTCTTCAGCGTTGGATATCGTGGACAAGACCCGGCGGCACCTTGGCAGCGGAAGTATGAGACTCAATGAGAGAGGAGAATATTTACTAGCAGTTGAAGATTAGCCTGGTCTCTGTTTTGAGTAAAAGCTGTTTCAATGTCAGTCAGTGAAATTAGCTCAAAAATACACCCATTGTTTTTAAACTGGATAAACCCAACTATTCAGCAAATACTCAATCATCCCCGCACGCCAGATTCCATTATATACCATTATATACTGTCAGCTATGCCATGCAGTCGAAAACACGGTCAAGTTTTAAGAGCGCCCATAGACTCAGACACATGCCGGTCGTACCCATCTTCGGCTGAAAGTAGTTTGTCACCGCGATCAGAAAAAAAGTTTCAAATGAAACTCTACCCGCGCTATACGGATGTTTTGCGTCTAGACTCTCTATATACAGGCAAATGGCTCTCGATCTTTTTACTCGTTCTCTCTGGGGCTGCAGATTGTGTTTGTTCATGTTAAACTTTCTGATGAAGTTGACAAGAGTCTACTATTACAGCGCGCCACAGGTGAACGTGAACTCTTGCTAGAACAAGATATAACCGGTTTCCCCCAATGCTCGCTCGCTCTACGAAACCATCCATGATAAAAAACAAAGCAATCGATGCCTGCTACATTGTAATTATAAAACATGATAAGATCACGCACATCAATAGTCAATACTACTAAATAAATAAAACCTTAATATGTTATACCAGCTAGCTAGATTATACCATAGGCCTACATGTACATCTATGATTTAATTTACTAAAAACAAGTCATGTTTATTCATTCTAATACATTCTTTTTAAATTTAAAAAATATATTTGTATGTTTCGTATTCAGCAATTAAAATCAAAATAAGATTATAAAATGTAGATATAACAAGATACGGAAACAGTTAATTAACCGAGAGAATATTATTATTAACGCTATGTGGGCATACAAGAACAATTATTTTATCAATCAATTAACGCTTTCCATGCGGCAGGCGGCTGCAGACGACATTCCAAATGTTGACAAAATATTTCAAAAATGTCAAAATTATTGAATTTCATTACTATATTTATGAGAAATGCATTGAAATAAGTACAAACATGCCTAGTATTAGGTCAGTATCGTTGAGGTAGACCTTGAAAGTTGGGTAAGGTTTCTGAAAAAATCTGTTTTGTATAATGGTAAAACTATAAATAGCCGCGTGGAAAGTGTTAAGATCAAGTGACGTTTTTTGACACCAAGTAAACGTGAAACAAACAGAAACGAGTTGTATTGATAATTTCATCACAAACAGTAATTGCATGTCACCAAACACGTACGGGTCTTGACAAGGACTCGAACCGTCCTTGAACGTTGTTCGCTGATAAATAGTCTATAAGTAAACAACAGACAGTTACACTAGCACCTCAATAATGTCGGGGACCATATACAATTTGGGACCAAAGAGCGAAGATTTTTCAAACTCAGTAAAAGAGACCCGGCAAAACCTTAAAGGAGCACTGAGCAGTAGCGTGGGGGGGGACACCTAAAATGGGGACGGCGAAGCGGGAAAATGGGGACGAGAAGAAGGGGAGAAAAGAGAGAAAGAAGGGGGAAGGAGAGGGGGAAAGAGAAGAGAAAGGGGGAGGAGAGGGAGAAAGAGAAGGGAAAGGGGAAGGAGAGGGAGAAAGAGAAGGGAAAGGGGAAGGAGAGGGGGAAAGAGAAGAGAAACGGGGACGAGAAATTGTTCATGTAGTACATTTACTGTGCGATTCTTTTTGGACTGTGCGATTTTTTTTTGGACTGTGCGAAATTTTTTGACCCCCCCCCCCCCCCCCAAAATGCTTAAAAATAGGGACGATATTGATGTTTCCCCCCCCCCCCCCCCCCCCCCCGGAATGACAATGCTGGCTACGCGCCTGGCACTGAGAGATTGCCGAGAAAAATGAAAATTGGAAAGAACACTGAATGAAGAGTCATAATTTATGGGGAAATGGTTCAATGATGACGCTAGATAGAAATTCGGTTGAAGCGATTTATTTGGCGAGAGGTGCTAATAATTTGGATGTGATATACATCGAACTGACCAATACATGATAGACGGCGAATACTTTAATAAAAGGACATACGGTTTCAGATGGTATTCAGTATATGCATCAGGGGTCGCATTCTGACGCGTCTGCGCGTCCTAGACCTCTCACTTTCTAATAGTGAAGCGTTTGGTTTCAAATTGGAAAGACTTGCGGGTCCCGATCAAAATTGAAGGGACCCCTTAAATTTGACGATGGAAATGGAAACCTTAAGAAAATTAATTATATATCCATCCTTTGCTCACAATATAAATTCATTAAAACTGCCCGTAAAAAAGTAAAATTTTCAAATACCCAAACAGGACCCCTCAATTTCTTGGGGGACCCCTTAAATTTGTCTTTTGAAGTCCTACGGGGTCCTGAAAAATGTCATGGGACCTCTCACATTTTTGATCCAGTGCCATCCCTGCCTGATATGCATGTTAAAAAGGTACAAAAAAACCCTAAATCTTACTGCCCCTTTAACAAACATAACCCGCATATACAGTTACGACAGAACTGCCAAACGTAACATAACATAACAATGAGCATTTTAGCGCTCTTACACATTATTCAATGGTACCACAGCGCGCTTAACCAAATCAAAAAAAACATTAACAAAAACAAATTGATCCATTATAAATAGGTTCGGCCAAAAAAAATATGGCATCCTAATTAAGGCCAAAATGATATAATAATGGGCTAAGATATTATGCTCAAGGAACTCCTAATAATCATTATAATATGTTTCTCGTCAGTGGCGGCACCAGCATCAACAATTTGTGGTTGTTGTTTGTTTTGTTGTTGTTGGTTTTTTGGGGGGGAGACCAAATCCGGGGGAAAGACAAAAATGGGGGAGGAAAATGTGCGTGAAGCTTTTTTAATATTGTAAAGATTGCCTGGAAATCGCCACTGTTTCCCATCTGTTTTATTAATTAATTGGGGTTTTTATTTAGTGAACTTATTTTTGTGTGTGGTGTAGTGGTATATGGGTAGTGTGTGTGGGTGAAATACAAAAAATATTAAAACCCCAATTTAAACCCTGTCACAGAAAGAAGACGTGGAGACGGGATCGAGGTTATTTCATTCATTTGGCTTTACCAGTAGACAGACCTTCATCTTCGTATCCTTGATAACGTCGATATTTATCAGGCCTAATAACAGATTATTAAATAGTGTCAATATAGATAACGTACCCTTGGCTTAACGCTTTCCGCGGCAGGCGTTTACAGACGACATTACAAAATTTCACAAAATGTTTCAAAAATGTCAAATTTATTGAATTTCATTACCATATTTGGAATCACCTTGAGAAATGCATTAAAATTAGTACAGACATACCTCGTATTTGTTCAGTAATTTCTTAAGATAAACTTTGAAATTTGGAAAGGTTACTGAAAAATCTGTTTTGTATATGGGTAAAAACAATTGTCCGCGTGGAAAGTGTTAACATGCTTAAGGGGGCCATGATATAGCGATGCACCGAGTAACCATGGTAACTTCATCA